>PVKE010021868.1:0-26106 GCA_004027555.1 Craseonycteris thonglongyai
AAAAAAAAAAAAAAAAAAAAAAAAAAAAAGAATAGAACTAAACATAGCAGCTAGATCATGAAAAGGGGATCCTCAATTAGCTGCCTTCAAAATCTCCTGATCCTTGAGAGGAACAAGGAAACTTTGACAAGACTCTTGGGCAGTTAGAAAGAATGTCATTGCAAAATGGTCATGGAGATATAAAATACAGCATAGAGAATATAGTTAGTAATGTTGCAACAACAATGTGTAGTGCCAGGTGGGTAATAGACTAATCAGGATGACCACTTCTTTAATTATATAACTGTCTAACCATTATGCTGTACACCTGAAATTAATATACTAGACTATCCTCCATTAACTGGAATTTAAGCAACTGACAAAATCTCAAGTAACTGGCAAATTTTGTCAGTTGCTCGAGCATGCCAATTGCTTGAGTTCCAGTTAATGGAGAATCTACTTGCATTTATCTGGTACCTACCAGTCCCCACAGGTGCTGGTAAACTGAGAGTCTACTGTATAAAATAATACTGAATATCAACTATAATCGAAGAAAAAAAGAAACAAATCTTAAAAAAACAGAAAAAGGAAAGCATGCTGTTGCGAAGAGGCAACAATTATTGATCCTATTCAACATAAAAGGAAATGAAAATTCAGAAAACATAGGTAACTCACTCATGATCACACCATGAAGGTAAAGTCAGGCTTGACCCCAGGGATTCCATCTCCCACCCATTTATGTAGTCTGAGTAAGGGACTACTGCTTCCAGTGACCATGAGAACATGGTGCTACAGCCCAGTGGAACTGCATAGTCCCTGGCTAACTTGACTTTCATCAGATCTGCTGAAGTCACATCTACAGAACAACTTAATAATGTTGATTGCAGGTGAAAGCAGACACAAATGGCCCAGAGAACTCTTTGGAGAAAAGATTTCCTATGGTCAAAGATATTTCCACTGGTCTTGGGCCTGGATACTTGGTTTGCATTCCTTTGTCTTTCACTTTTAGGCTTTTGCACATCCTACTTTAGGATTCAAAAGACTGATTAAAGATACTTACGGAGCATTAAATAACCCCATTCAATATACATGAAATATTTTTTGAAAAGTTTTTGTCTGTTATTACTACTTACTTATCTAAATAAATTATTCTTATCTAGTTTTTAAATGTATGCATGTATTAAAACTGTGTGTATATGTATATATACATATAAACCTACAAACATTTTAAATATACATATACACATTTTAAATATATATTAAAATGTATATATGTATATTAAATGTGTGTTAAAATGTATAGTGCATATACACATACACCATTCTTATAAAAATTATATATATATACACACACACACACACACATATAAATATATATATTCTTCAGTCTAGCTGGTAAATCTGTTTCAAAACCAACTCCGGCTCTTTCCTCAGACTTTATATATAGCCAAGCAAGCCATTCTCGATTAACACAGCTCTCTCGTGGGAAAAGTCACAGAATAACTTTATTGATTTCCCCTTACTTTGCTCCACATTTCTCTGCTGAAATATTGCCTTAACTTTTAAATGAAGAAGGGAAAGAAAATTAAAATGAAGAGATTTGCTTTTTTAGGACCATGTCTATTTTGTTATTTTCTAAGAAATTCTTTTGAAGAACAGGGCATTTGTGTTGGGGTATCTAGTATGTGCTAAAACAAACAAACAAACAAACAAAAACGAGGATGATATATTTCTCAGGGTTTTGATGCAACAGATTTCTTTACATACAATGCTGGACACAGTAGTATATAAATGTCTTCTCTTCATTCGCTTATGACTTGGCCAGCCATTTCTGAAAACTGTCAAAGCTTTTAGGCAAACACTCACGTCACTATTCCAAAAGCATACCCAAAGCACAGGAATATAGGAAATGGTTATTTTTCATCATTTTATCTTGCCTTAAAATATTTCAGCAAAATTGGGAAAAGCTTTTACTTATAAAGATTTCAGGATCACTGATGCAATTTTTTAAATGTAAGAAGAGGTTTTCCAGGTAGAGTTTTTGTACTTTGACCTTTTATGTTACTGTGGAAGCATTGCTCAGAGCCTTATTCTTAATTCTTTCAGCTTCTAAGCTGTCCTGTGCCCTTGATTCTAATTCTGGGCAGGGGTGGGATCAGGGTCGTGGAAAGCAGAGAGGAAGGACACTGCAGTCACTTAATGTACAAACTCTAATAACACCTTTTCCATTATATTTCTTTACCCCATCCACAGATTTAACTCTACTTACTCTAATAACTGAGTTCCTAAAAGACTAGTAGAATTTCTGTTTCTTTCAGCTCTTTTTATTATAGCATTCACAGCTTTTCCTACAAAGGGAAGGATTGATTTATTTGCAACACAATCACAATCTGATTCTTCACTTAAGCAAATAAGGATGCCTGATGAAATATACAGATTGTGTTATTTAAAATTGAAAGCTTATGTGAACAAACCACCACTCAGAAACAAGCTTAGCAAAAGTACAGGAAGAAAATGAAAGCCTTGTGACTAAACAAGGTTAAAATGATGCACAATGCTGAGTGTACAATTGAGTAGAGCAATTGTTAACAATATGACAAATATCTACTGCCAATGTACAAATTACATACACTCAAAACCACACAAGAGGACAGTGATGCTGCCCTGAGGTTTAATCACAGGGGTTTTGTTCATTTGTTTGTTTGTTTCTAGCAAAATATATTTCCCCCCCGTGAATTTGCAAGCTTAGTTTTAATTAAATGTCATTGTACTTTTTACTAGACAGTTTATCTTTTTATTTTATTTTTTTTCATTTACTTGGTTCTCTGCACAGTTTGGATCAAAGACAGTGATTTGAAACCATTGTGAGTAAAAGTGGTTTGAAAAATATGCTAAGAATTGGGTTATCTTGTTGAAATCAAGTTCACTTTTGTGTTGTGCAGAAGTAAAAAAAGAATTGTGTATGAAGCATAGGAAAACTCTATCCTAATATGCTGCTGTATCTGTCTCAACTCATTCCTTTCATCAGGCCTTAGCAGGGAAATTATGTAGCAAGGTCATTGGTATCCTGGTTAAATAGGAGAGTCTCTGGAGTATGTTTCCAAGAGCAGTCTTCCTCATGGCAGAGGAGCTGAGATTGTACCTTATAATAGGAAACAATGTCTGTTTGGGCCAGGGGTCCCCAACTGAACCTGGCCCACACAGCTGGAGGTGAGTGAGGATTAGTGGCCATAGCTTCATCTGTATTTATAGTCACTCTCCATCACTCATATTACCACCTGAGCTCCATCTCCTGTCAGATCAGTGTCTACATTAGATTCTTATAGAAGTGCAAACCCTATTGCGAACTGCGCATGTGAGGGATCTAGGTTGCATGCTCCTTATGTGAATCTAATGCCTGATGATCTGAGGTAAAGCTGAGGTGGCGATGTTAGTGCTGAAGAGTGGCTGCAAATACAGATTAACATCAGCAGAGAGGTTTGATTGCACAGAGACTATTCTAAATCAATTACTTGCAGATTTATATCAAAATCCTATAAGTGAGTGGCAAGTGACAATTAAGCTGAAACTGGCACTTGAATCATCCTGAAACCATCCCCCCAACTCCAATCTATGGAAAAATTATCTTCCACAAAACTAGTCCCTGGTGCCAAAAAGGTTGGGGTTCGCTGCTTAGACAATATAGTTTCTTTGTTGACAATGGCCACAGTGCTCCAGTTGCAGGTACAAGGGTCCATTCTGGATAAAAAGAACTGCCAGAGCTTGTCCTATCCAGGCAGTGCAGAACACACTCCCAGGATCAAATAGAAAGGTATTTCTGATTTCCTACAACACCCAGATGGAGCATACCAGATCCACCACCATCTGAAACTACCAAGTAAGAGAGTTCAGAATCTAAGACCCATCAATTCATTCATTCCACTCATTCAGCAAGTTTTTATAAGGCAGCTCTCACATGGACTGTGCTTTCTTAAGGGAGAAAGCCATGTTTATATCCTGCTCCAGCTCCTACTATTTCCAATTCCTACTATTATTCCTTGTATTTTCCTTGATTTCAAGTGGCTCAAAAATTCTCTACCAAAACACAGCTTCAAAGGAGGCACATATTTATTTCATCTCTTTTCTTTTTACCATCATATAAAATATCACCTATCCAAGTTTGTGTAATAAACATGAATTAATGTTAAGTATCAGCAATGTTCACTTAACAAATGTAGTGCTGACACCACAAAGAAGCCATACCTACCATCTAAAAGGTAGAAAGAAACCCTTGTTGATCTCTGACATTTAAAAGGCAAGGGCGCTTTTGAGATGTTATTTCCCTAACGTGACCAGCTCTAAGAGTGCTCGCTTAGTCAGAAAGTGCCTAAAACTGTGGATACCTAAGGCAGTCATTCCAACAGAAACTAGAATTTCAAGAGAGAGAATTGATCCAGCTTCCTTGTCTGGTGCTTATAATAAATGAAAACATCACCTTTGTCATGGCAGCGCACAGAGAATGATCAGCATGAATTATTAAGTGTTTTCCTCAACGATGTATTGCAAACAATTTTCTTAGGGAAGTAGCAAGTTCCTTACCACAATATTATTCACTAACAAATAAACAAATGCTTTTTTTATTGTTTTGTTTTGTTTTTTAACATTGGGAAGATCTCAGAAATATTTTGCTTCAATTGATAGGCTGGAATCATAGAAAAATGTGCCTTCCATTCCAGCTCCTTGGCTAAGATGTATTGACAAAAGGGTGGACTATTTACACCTATAGGTGGAAAAAGCCTAGTTATGGTATGCAACCCAGATCTAGGTGACTTACAGAGTACTATTGTGTTGAGAGAGAAGAGACTAAAGGTGGAAGCATCTTAGTAGCAGCAGAGAACAATGTAATTGAATCCGGTGTTTCATATATCTTATATCAAGTGATAAGGAAAAGGAATGTGCCTTGCACAAATTAGCCCACAGAACTTTCTGAGGTGAACCAATATGAAAAATACACAGAAGTAAGATCAGGTGTAAAGAAAGATCCTATCCTTTCCCACCAAGCCATGGAGACTCCTTGAGTTATCATGGCCTTCACCTCTTAATTTCCCTTATGATCTTAGGGTAGGAACTCAGGAACAAACGATATCTCCAATTAGCCTCATGCACAATGGTAACATCTGATATCATTAGATGAATGAAGGGAGTTTGTGCAGCACACTTTGAAATAAGTCTGCTTTGGATTATCTATGTTACTTCTGTGCATTTCATGCTATAGGCAGAAAAAGGTACCCAGAGAATACGTTGGAGTTTTTCTAATTTTACAGTGATTCCAACGCTCAGTTAGGGGGACTACAGAATATTTTATTCTATCAAAATTTAAAGGTAACAGAAAAATCCATAATGTGACTTGTAGAAGAAAAAATGGGCAAAAAGTACAGCTAAAACCAAGAACATGGGTAAGTTGATCATTCAGATTTGGTTGTGAAACTCAGACCTGCCACTTAATAACTGTGAACTTAGGAAAAGTACTTAGCTCTTCTGAACCTCAGGTTCCTGGTCTGTAAAATGGGGATAATAATGTCTTCTTTGCATAATTATTTTCAACTTAAATAAGATAAAAAATGTAAATTGTTTATTATTGTCTGACACATACAGTAGTAAGCACTCAGTGATCTTAGTTACCTATTTCTCTTCCTTTATTGATGAATACTTTCCCATTTCCATTTAACCTCTTCTCAGAGTTCATAGAATAAGAATTTTTCTGTACTGTTTAACAAATAAGGCCATTCAATTTAACAGTTTTAAAATTATTCTAAATATATAACATAGAAGGAATATGGACATTACATAATACTTGCCATTTTTGCAAAAGATGCTCAAATGCTCACAATCTACAGAGGAAGTGAGAGACATGCCTGTGTAATGTCAATTAGACAACAAGAAATGGGATAATTTGATAATTTAAACGTGGGGATATCTATTATGTGCCAAACCCTACACAAGAAAGCAGAGACACAAAGATATACAGAATGCAAGCATTGAACTTCAGGGCACTTCAGTTACCATAGTGAGAGACATATGGACAAATAGCCTTGAAGGAAAGTGCAGAGTACAAATGATACCAGATAATGTAGTGGCATAAAGGATGAAAAATCAGTTTTAGTGGAGGTGTCAAGTAAGGTTCACAGAAAATAAGATATCTAGGCTAGGCTTATAACAGTAAGTAGGTCAGAACATGATAAAATGGGCAAATTCCTTGAAAAATACAACTTACTAAAGCTGACACAGATAAAGCAGAGAGTCCAAATAGCCTTGCCAGAGCAATTTAATTCATTATCTAAATCTTCCCACAGAGAAAATTTCAGATCCAAATGGTATCATGATTGCTTCATATCAAATATTCAAGTAAGAAATAGCACCAAACTTACACAATTCTTCCAGAAAACAGAGGAAGAGAGAACCCTTCCTAACTTATTTTTTTACCAAAACTGGACAACCAAATACAGACCAATGTAATAAAATTGGCAATAACAAACCAATATACTTCATGATCACAGATACAAAAATCCTTTAAGAATTAATAAATCAAATCTAACAATATATCAAAATATACCATTACCATTTAGGATTTATTCTAAGAACCTAGATTGGTTTTACATGTAATTCACCATATTAATAGAATAAATGGGGAAAAGCATCATTATTTCAATAGAAATAGAAAAATCATTTGATAAAATTCAACACCCATTGGTGAACTCGTGATTCAACACATAGATGATATATTGTAGAATTGTACACCTGGAACCTTTGTAATTTTACTAATAATGTCACCACAATAAATTTAATAATAAAAAAATTCAACACACATTCATGATTTATTTAACCCATTTCTCATTTAGAAAAAAAAAAGTGCAGCTCACTGCTACATTCATTTAATTTTACATGAACATGCTCATTGAGGCTGAAGCAAATCTGACTAATGTTTTTAATGTGAAAATAAAATATAAAAACTGCTCTTAGAGTTATTCCTAAACAGAACTTGTCTCTAATCCTAATGTAACAGAAATGTCTATGGTGATAAGTATTTAATAATTGGTTTTATGTGTAGGAATGCTAGGATTTGACATTCTCAGCAATCAAAAATTACTATATTTTGTAAATGAAAAAAACCAAAATGCTATAAATAGAATAATGTCATTTGTTTCCAAAGACTATCAATATACTAGAACAATGCAAAAATAATATTAAAAGCAAGATACTTCATGGAAAACTACGGGGGTACAGTTAGGACTATAATCTATGAGTTATCTCAAGGTAAACACTGCAGTTGCAAGAGCCCCCAGCAAGTATTCCCGGGGCAAATGGGAAATGGGTTAAAAGAATACTCTCAGCATGTTAGGAATAGAATGGAATTGCCCCATTGTGATAAAGGGCATTCAGTAAAAAACATTGTTAACGTTGTCCTTCATGGTTGTCTATAAAATTATTTCCCTCTGAGACTGAGAATAAGAAAAGGATGCCTGCTTTTACCACTTCTAGCCAATATTTTACTGGACAACCTAGCAATTGTAATAAAGCAAGAAAAACAAATGACATAGATAGAAAAAATGAACAGTAAAATTGCCTCTATTTGTAAGCAACATGCTTGATTATGTATAAAAATCCTAAGAGAATATATATGAGGGCTGTCTAGAAAAGTATCCAGCCATGAAAAATAAAAATCAGAGGCATTTATGGCTGGATTTTTTTCCAGACAGGCGTCGTATAACAATGATCAGAACTAATAAATGCCTTTAGCAAGATACAAAATTAATGTACACAAGTCAATTATACTGTACATACTGGCAGAAAATCAGTGAAAAATAAATTTTAAAAATCCATTTGTAATAGTATCATAAAATGCAAAATTCTTAGGAATAAATTTTCAAAAATATATGTGCAGTGAGTTGAACTGTAGCTCTGAAAAGAAATGTCAACCTGCTAGAACCTCGGAATGTGACCTTCTTAAAAGAGTTTTTGCAAATGCAATTAAGGTAAGGATCTCAAGATGAGATCATCCTGGATCCTGGATTAGGTTGGTTCCTAACTGCAATGGCACTGTCCTTATAAAAGAGAGAAAAGAAGATGCTGAGACATAGAAGGCGAAGACCATGTTAAGACAGAGGCTGAGAGATTGGCAAGGAAAATGCTAAGGACTGCTTAAAACACCCAAAACTAGGCATGGAACACATTTGCCCTTGGAACACACAGAAGAAACAGCCTGCCAATAACTTCACTTTAGACTTGTGGCTTCCTGAAAGGTAAGAATAAATTACTATTGTTTAAGCCACCCAGTTTGTGATCATTTGTTAGAGCAGCCCAGGAAACAAATACAATGTGTAGGACTTGGCAGTAAAAGTGACACAATATTGTGGTGAGAAAGTTAAAGACCTAAGGAACTGCAAAGGTCTATCAGATTCATACTTTGGAAGATTCCAATATTATTAAGATGTCAAGTCTACCCAAAATGAACTATATATTCAAGCCAATCTCTCAATATTTCAGCAAGCTTTTTTTTCTTTTTGCAGAAATTATGTTAATTCTAAAACCTAAACAGAAATACAAAGGTTCCATAATTTCTACAATACTTTGCAAAGGATGGAGGTTTTATACTACTTTATGTCAAGATATACTATTAGGAATAGTAATAAAGTCAGTGTGGTATTGGAGTAAAGGATAGACATACAGATAAGTGGAACAGAATAGACCAATACCTATGTGGTTAACTGATTTTTTGACAAAATTGCCAATGCTATTCAATGGGGAAAGTCATTTCAACACATGGTGCAATAAGAAGAGAGCTATATAGAAAAGAATGAACATTAACCCTTATTTGTCACCACATACAAAAATTAACTCAAAGCAAATAACAGACTTGAACATAAAAGCTAAAACTATCAATCTTTTAGAAGAAACATAGAAGAAAATCTCCAAAAATTTTGGGGTAGGCAAAGATAACAAATATAAGATACAAAAACAAAGAACTCTAAGAGAAAAATTTCAATAAATTGGATTTGATAAAAAATGTAAAACTTTTGCTCTTTGAAAGATACCATTAAGAAAATGAAAATACGTAGCACAAATTGAGAAAATATTTGCAATATATATAACATGACAAACTGGTATCTAGTATATACAAAGATCTTTAAACCAATTATAATGAAAACCTAATAAAAAAGATACAAATTTAAACAAACACCTCACAGAAAAGGATATACAAACAGCCAATAAGCACAAGAAAAGATGCTCAACATCAGGGAAATGTAAATTAAAATCACAATAAGACCATACAACCATTGGAATGGTGAAATTTAAAAGACTGGCAATAATAAATTTTCATAGAATATGGAGAAACTTAAACTCACATATGTTCTTAAAAGCAATGTAAAATTACAAACCTGTATGGATAACTGACATTTTCTTACAAAGTTAAATATACATCTACCACGTGTCTTAGCAATTGTACTCTCAGAGTTTATCAAATGAAAACATACTCATATGAAGACTGGTACATAAATGTTCATAGCAGCTTTATTCACCAGAATGTAAAGCTGGAAACAACCCATATGTCTATCAACTGGTGAATGAATAAACAAATTGTGATATTACAATAAAATACTATAGAAAGGAACAAACTACTTACACATGCACATGGGTGAGTCTCTCAAAATCTTTATACTGAATGAAAGAAACCAGAACAAAAGAGCACATACTGAATGATTTACATAAAAATATAGAAAATTCAAGCTTATCTATACTGACAAAAAGCAAAATCAGTACTTGCCTAGGGCTAAGACCAGAGGGAAAAAAGACTACAAAGGGCATAGGAAACTTTTGGGAGTGATGAAGATATTCTGTATTTTGATTGTCATGGCTGTCTTATGGATGTAAGCCTGCAGAAATTCATCAATTGGCTATGTAGAAAATATCCAGCCATGTACTAGAAAAACTATAGGCATTTATGGCTGGATTTTTTCCTTATATGTTTTCAATGGATGCAGTTTCATGTATATGTGGCATATAAATTATATCTCAATAAATTTGCTAAACATAGTGAATAGAAGGACAGTAAGTGGATGATGGAGGGACAGCAAAACAGGGCCTGCAGGGAGAATCACATGAACAAAGGCACAAAAAGTATAAATGCATACATGCCTTGTCTCTGAAAATAATTTACAAATTCCCTCCAGGCAGCAACTGTGTCTTGTAGTATGTTCGTAGTCGTTTCAGTGTCCAGGAATAAAGAAGGTGATATTTTTAAGTTGCATAATGTCTATATACCATAGACAGCTGCTGAAAGAGCACTAGATCTATTTTCAGAAGACAGAGTACAAATCACAACCTTTAATTTTTTTGAGATCTGTGGAAGTCATTTTACCTCTTAAAGGCTAATCTAAAACATTAAGATAACATCCCCATAATGCAGTTGTTGTAAGGGTTAAAACAATACATATGAAATGCCTAATAATATTAAAGTATGTGACACATACCCATGACAAATAGTAGGACTTCCAAACACATTTGTTGACTTATATAACAATTGTTATTTCATTATTCCTATACTCAAATTTCTTATTATCTACATAACTACTATCCATATTAAATGATTTTCCTAATCAGAGAAACACTTATATGTGTATACCACGTTGGTCAATGAAGTACCCAGAAATTAGACTTGATTTTAATAGTAGGTTGGGCAGAATACAATCACTAAGGTAAATTTGTTTCCCCAAAATTACATCAAGCATTCCGAAGTAGGAGTGACTTGTGGATTATCCATTGCTTCTAGACTTTCTGTACCACTGTTTTGTCTGAGTACAGGCAACAGAGAGTAGGCTATTTTCTACCAAAAATAAGCAAACAAAAGATTAATAAGTAGTGGGAGAATGGGGTCCCAGCATGAAGATTTCAAGGAGAAAAGGAAATAGCAGTTGCAACCAGGACATATGACTAAAAAAGTCAAGGTAAAAAACAAAAACAAAAAAAGCTTAATATAGTTGCTTAGAAGAGAAAATGCATATATAGGAAAATTGCTAGGAGATTGTTTTTAAGAAGTATTCAGGCACATGTAGTAAATGGAATACAAGCATCCCTTCCCCCAGAAATAAAATGGATAATATAATAAATTTTTCAAACACTGATTTGTTAAATGTGATTGAAATGGCAAACAGTTATATTTGTTGAGAAATTCTGTGATTGAAGGCCTCAGATGAGCTTTGTCGTTTCTCCATTTTCTGCTGTATGTATACTGGGGAAGAACTCTTCATATAGGAAGGTATGGGTTGGTTTTTAACACATTTTTGTTGGTAAAAAAACCTCTTTCTTTTAGCTTAGGTGACCCCACTGCCTTGCCTGTTTTTTTGGAATCCTTTCATATCCATTTATTTACTCTTGTTATTGCCTGCCTTTTCATTATAATAGCAGAGTTGAGTAGTTTGCAGCAGAGATCTAAATATTTATCTAAATACCTAAATATTGATTGAAAGCCTGAAATATTTCCTCTCTCATCCTTTATGATGTGTGGCATGCTCCTGTTCTCTGTAGTACAAAGTTAAATCCAGACATCGGAATATCTGCATTGATGTTATATCAGGAATAGGGGAGATATGCTTACAAGAATAAGTAAAAATGGCACATTGGACTTAAAAGAAAAACATCTATGTCCAATAATATGAATCAACAACAAAAATGAACATGAAAGAGTCAAACATACTTAGCCCTTAGGTCCTCAAACCACCTCATATTCTAGTCCTATTAGAACCAAAAACTTTAGGGAGAGTGACTAAAGGGAAGCTTGTGAAGAATTGAAAGTACTTAGGCTCAATCAAAATTGTCTTGCCAAATTTCCCTTCTTCAGCATATGATATATTCAATCCACTGCCCTTTCTTCTCACAAGGCAAAACCAGATCTCAGTTTGGTGAATAGGTGTCAAACTATGTTTAATGCTGATTTTTTTCAAACATAATGAGATTCACTCAGTTCAGGATGTTAATATGGTATACTGCAAAGAGCTGTGGCTGTGGAAGGAAAAGTCTGGTTAGCATTGGATCCCGGTTCTACTTTTATGAGTGACAGTGTGGTATTGAACAGACTACTTCACCTCACAAACCCATGGCTTCCTCACCCATAAAATGGAAATAATAATTGTTAAATTCTGGTGTTTTGGGAAGGAGAAAATGAGGAATGTAAACAAAGTAGCCATTCAACAAATGTTATGATACCCCTTCCCCGTCATATACTGGGGCAGTCACACTAATTAAAACTATTATTTCAACACCTCAAAGTGATATTGACTGCTATTGCTCACTAGAAAGTCTCTTTTACATTTTTATTTGAGGAAAGGCACTAACCTCTAGACTTAGCTTTGAGTCTTTACCTAGATATATATTTGTCTCTTTCTACAGAAGTATGTCAAGTGTCAAAGCATCTCATGTGTGTGGAATACCCACTGTGTTTTCCTTATATTGATTTGGCAAGTATTTGCAAATTAACTTAAAAATCATTTTTCTTGGGGAAAGAAAGCTTTCAAGAAAGCTTTTTCTTTTCATAGTATTGTTGGGATCCTTTTCAGAATTTAGTTCACCAATCTTTCCTGAAACCTTTTCATTAAGATAAAGGAAATGTTTTTCTAATACTGCAACCTATTTCAAAATTTAATGAAAGAAATCTTCCAATGCAAAAGAACTTCAGTTTCAACATGTTGCTTAAAAAGAAACAACTTTGAGACAATCTGTGTATTTCTATTTTTGTCTCATGGAGGGGCAGGATTCATCTTTGGGCTTCTGTCTGACTATCACTAAATCTTAAGCCCCCAAAACTACCTGTGTCAGCAAACTGACTAAAAATACTAAATTTTTCTATGTACAAGGTGGCACTTTTATCTAAAAATTGTTAGACCAAAAATTGGGGGTTGTCTTATACATGGGTATACTTATGTATTGGTTTCTTGATGCTGGGTTAGAAAAGTAGGGGATGGCTTATACATGGGGATGGCTTATACATGGGAAAATATGGTAACCTGGAAGGAGATCTTCCATTTATAAGACCGATTTTCAGCTTTGCTTGTTAACATATTCTCATTTACTACATGAACTTTAGAATTTGGGACCCTAACTATTTGTTTATACACCATCCTCTCCTGTAAATTACTCCTCTGTACTTGAACCTTAGTGTGCTGCCACCAAAGATTTTCTGCTTAATTGAACTTGTCTTGGTCCTGGTCTGTTGCTATCCACATCCCAGCATGACCTTGGGTCTTGGTCCTTCCTGGATTCTGATATAACCATGTAAAAAAGGAGAATGCTGTACTCTCAGATACTCTGAACAAATGTACTAAAGACAAACAGAAAGGCCCACTGGAGATGCAATCACTATTCTAATTTGTAAGAACAGATTCTGGGTTAGACATCAAGATGGCAGTATGAGAGGAGCTCTTGAAAGCTCTACTAGAAAGAACAAATTGAATAACTGAAATCCAACCAGAGAATCCTACGCAACACACAGCCTCAGCTGAGAAACCCATGCAGTACAAGAAAATAACTAAAGCCAGAGAAAGAGAGGTAAGGGAGAGAGAAGGAAAGGGAGCAGTGGGGAGACAAACCCAGAGACCTACCTGGTGACCAACCCAGAGACTGATGCAGAGCCCAGCAGAGGAGAGACTGAGATTGGAGCATGGGTCAAGGTGCAGAATGGCTCTGGTGGGTTGGAGGCCTAGAATAGACAAAGGCTGAGGTGTGGGCAACCAGAATCCAGGGTGGATGGCAGAAGCAGGTGCAGCTGGCTGTAGCAAGATGCTGCATCAGGAGCACAGGGACACAGAGTAAGCAGCCATAGCATGGCATGGGTGGCCACAGCTCAGTGTAGCAGGCCATAAGAAGGCACTAGCTATAGCTAGAGATAGGTGCAAGTGACCAGAGAGTAGGTCTGGCTGCCAGAGCATGGGTCAGGTGGCTAGAGTGTGGAAGGTAAGTCCAGTGACTAGAGCAGGCAGTGGGCATTCTGGTAGTGGGTTGTTCTGGCAGCAGAAGAGCGCTAGTGGCTGAAGAACAGAGTGTCCCTTGATGAGGTAGGGTAACAGCTGTGGTACTGTGTGGCCTTGGCCACAGAACCTGGCTGCTTCCCCTTGCTCTCTCCTAAAGCTCACCCTGCCAGCCCTGCCCAGAGCCTACATTCAGTCATCTGCTGCCAGGAAGCCACCATTACCCTATGATGCAAACAGACCTGTGCTTTCCCAACAAAACCCACCCCCACCCTTCCCACTGAAACCAGCAGAGGGATCCAGGAAAACTGTGAAGTATAGGTATGGCAGCTTCTGACTGCAGTGGAATCTTGAAAGCATAGAATACCAATGGCCAAGATATCTTTCCAAAGAGGAGGCGTACAGAGAACAGGGCAACTGAGTCAAAGAGAAGCCCACATTCTAGGAAGTCTCCAGCTGTGAGGTAACCAAATCACCAAAAGAAAATATTCTAAAACAGTGTCAGAACACCAGCTAAGAAGTGAAAGAAAGATCTCTTTACATCTACCAGGAGAAAAGTTATTATGTCCAGGAATAAAAATGCTATAACAACAATAAGTACCCTAATGAACAAAGGTGATAAAAAAAAAAAAAGAAAAATATCTAGAAAAAGAACTTGAAGATATGGAAATATATGATCTAAATGACACAGAATTTAATACTGCAATTCAGAAGACACTGAAAAATATAAAAGAAAATTGGAAGAGTACATGCAGGGAACTAAGTAATCTCAGAAAGAAAACATATGAATAAAAGGAATACTTAGAAAAAATTAACGCTATAAAAAGGAACCAAATAGAAATTCTGGAGATAAACAACACAATAAAAGACATAAAAACTGAAATAGCTAGCAGAGAAAGCACAACTGACCAGATAGAAGAAAGAATTAGTAAAATCAAAGACAGAAACTTGGAAATGTCACAGAAGGAAGAAGAGAGAGACCTAAGAGTTAAAAAGATAAAATAAAAGATCTCTATAAGAACTACCTGATTCTATTAAAAAGACTAACATAAAAAAAATAGGTATTCTTAAGGGAACAGAGGATGGATTGGCACAGAGAATTTTCTGAGGCAAATAGTAGATGAGAACTTCCCAAATCTATGAAAAGAATTGGAACTTCAAATTTAAGAAGGAAACAGGACCCCTAGCTACTTGAATCCTAGCAGACCTTCTCCAAGGCACGTTATACTGAAGAAGTTAAAGGTCAAGGACAAAGAAAGAATCCTCAAGGCAGCCATAAAAAAGAATACCATACCCTATAAAGGAACACCCATCACACTATCATCAACTCTCTCAACAGAAATTCTATAAGCAAGGAGGGAATTGAATCAAGTATAAAAATAAAATATTGAAGGAAAGAAATTATCAGCCAAGAATCCTCTACCCAGAAGAGTTATCCTTTAGATACAAAGGAGGAATAAAAACCTTTTCAGACATGCAAAAACTGAAGGAATTCTCCAGCACAAGGCCAGCGTTTCAAGAAATACTGAAGGAGGCTATTGGAATTGAAACAAAAAGTAAAAAAAATTAAAAAAAAATTAATAAAAAGGTATAAACTGGGACAACAAAAACACAAAAGAGGAGGGAGTAAAGCTTTAAACTTGCAAAGAGAATGGAGATAAGAAGCATCCTTAGGAAAAGGAACCACTGCATATATGAAACTTTCTTTTATATAGTTCATGGTAACCACTCAGAAAGAACTTAGAACTGGGACACATAACAAAACATAACAAAACAAAACAATACAAAAGAAAAAACAAATTTTAAAAAGATCATAAATACCATCAAACTAAAATTAAAAAGCAAAGAAGTAACTGAAAAAAAACAGCTACCAGAAAACAAGATAAAATGGCTATCGAAAATCCTCATATATCAATCAGCACCCTAAATGTAAACCACCTGAACTCATCAATAAAAAGACACAGAATAGCAAACTTGATTAAAAAATGAAACACAACCTTGTGCTGCCTCCAAGAGACACACCTCAGCTACAAGGAAAAACACAGACTCAAAGTGAAAGGGCAAAAAACAATACTCCACACAAATGGCATCCAGAGAAAAGCAGGTGTAGCCATAGGTATACCTGATGAAACAGACTTCAGGATAAAAAAGTATAAGACAGAAAGATAGATATTTTATAATAATAAAGAGGATAATACAACAAGAAGACATGACACTTTTATTAATATATGTGCCCCCCAAACAAGAAGTACCAAAATTTACAAAGCAACTACTAACAGATCTAAAAGGAGAAACTGACAAAAACACCATGATAGCAGGGGACCTAAACACCACTTTGACAGCCAAGGACACATCATCCAAACAGAAAATAAATAAGAAAATATCAGCTTTAAATGACACATTACAGCAATTGGACATAGCTAACATTTACAGGATACTTCATCATATAGCACATGACTATGCATTCTTTTCTGGTGCACATGGAACGTTCTCAAGGATAGATCACATGCTGGGACACAAGTCTAGCCTAACCAAACTTAAGTGATTTAAATCATACCAAGTGTATTCTCCGACTACACAGCTTTGAAATTAGAGATCAACTACAAAAATAAAGCAGGAAAAACCACATATACATGGAGATTAAACAACATGTTATTAAAAAATGACTGGATCAAAGAAGAAATAAAAGAAGAGATTAAAAAATACATAGACACAAATGACAATGAAAATACAACATACCACAATTACTGGGATGCAGCAAAAGCAGTAATAAGAGGGAAATTTATATCACTACAGGCCTATCTCAAAAAACAAGAAAAATTACAAGAAAAAAACCTAATATCACATCTTAAAGAACTAGAAAAAGAGGAACAAAAACACCCAAAGCCAGCAGAAGGTAGGAAATGATAAAAATTAAAGCAGACCTAAATAAAATAGAGAATAGAAAAACAATAGAGAAAATTAATGCAACAAAGAGCTAGTTCTTTGAAAAAGTTAATAAAATTGACAATCCCCTGGTAGGCTCACCAAGAGGAAAAACACACACACACACACACACACAAATAATCAAAATTAGAATTGAAAAGGGGGAAATTACAACTGATACCATCAAAATACAAACAATCACACAAGAGTACTATGGAGTGTGATATGCCACCAAACTTTGCAATCTAGAAGAAATGGACAAGTTTTTAAAAACATATAGTCCACCTAGACTGAATCAAGAAGAACTGGATAATCTAAACAGACCAATCAACAGTAAGGAAATTGAAACAATCATTCAAAACCTCCCTAAAAGCCAGAGTCCGGGACCAGATGGTCTCAATGAGTTTTATCAGATATTCAAAGAGGAACTAACATGTATCCTATGCAAACTTTTCCAAAAATTGAAGAAGAGGTAATACTTTACAACTCATTCTATGAGGCCAACAATACTCTAATATTAAAGCCTGGTAAGGATGTCTCAAAAAAAAGAAAACTATAGACCAATATCTCTGATGAACACCAATGCAAATTTCCTAAACAAAATACTAGAAAATAGAATACAACAATGCATTAAAAAGATTATACATCACGATCAAGTGAGATCCACCCCAGGGGCACAAGGATGATTCAACATATGCAAATCGATCAATGTGAGGCACCACCTAAACAAAATTGAAGATGAAAACCATATGATTATAGCAATTGATAAAGAGAAATCATTCCACAAGATACACCAAATGTTTATGGTCAAAACTCTTAATAAAATGGGTATAGAAGGAAAGTACCTCAACATAATCAAGATCATATATGAGAAATCCTCAGTGAATATCAGACTAAATGGGGAAACACTGAAACCTTTTCTTCTAAAATCAGGGGCAAGATAGGGCTGTCCCCTGTCACTACTGCTATTCAACACAGTGCCGGAAGTTCTAGCCAGAGCAATCAGGCAGGAGAAAGAAATAAAATGCATCTAAATCAAAAGTGAAAAAATTAAACTGTCACTTTTTGCAGATGACATAATCCTCTATATAGAAAACACTAAAGATTCCACCAGAAAACTATTAGAAATAATAAATGAATACAGTAAAGTTACAGGATATAAAATCAATGTACAAAAATTCATAACATTTTTATTTATGAAAAATGAAACTTCAGAAAAATAAATTTGAAAAACAATACATTTTGTGATCAAAACAAACCAATAAAATATTTAGTAATACACTTAGCAAAGAAAGTGAAAGACTTATACATGGAAAACTGGAAGACACTATTAAAAGAAATTCAAAAAGATACAAAGATATGGAAAGAAATGGAAAGATATTTTATGTTCATGGATTAGAAGAATCAACATAATTAAAATGGCCATATTTCCCAAAGCAATATACAGATATAATACAAGTCCCATCAAAACCCCACAGACATTCTTTCGAGACTTAGATAAAATAAAATCATCAAATTCATATAAAACCATAAAAGACCCCAAATTGCCAAAGCAATCCACCAAAACCAGAATAATGCTGAAGGCACCACGCTCCCTGGATTCATTCTATACTACAAAGTGTCAGTAATCAAAACAGCTAGGTATTATCAGAAAAATAGACATACAGATCAATGGAACAGAATCGAAAAATCAGAGATAAACCCACAAATATATAGACAGATAATATTTTTAAGATTTACTTTTACTTATTTATTTTTTTATGACAGAGAGAGACAGACAGAGAGAGAGACAGAAAGAAGTGGGATGGCCCAGAGCAGTCTGCATAGTTAAATATCATCAGCTTTTGATATAGTTTCACTCCACAGGTGGGCATGGGGCTGTGAAGTGCAGGAACCGGGCTGAGGGCCTCCCACATGGGTGACATACCCCCACTGGGGGCCTCCTACATTGGAAGCACACCTGGGGCAATAGCCAAACTTAGGGCCTCCCACACGGGAAGCTTACCTCAGCAAGAATGGAACTGGGGACACATCCCAGTTCAGCATATGGGTCTGCATGGGCCAGGGTGGGGATATAATCCTCAAACCCCATGGTTGCAAGACAAAGGTTGAACCTTCTGAGCCATCCCAGCATCTGCTGGACAGATAATTTTTGACAAAGGAGCAAAAAATATACAATGGAGGAACGACAACCTCTTCAGTAAATGGTGCTGGGAAAATTAGAAAACCACATGAAAAAGAATGAATCTGGACTGTGAGTTGCCACCATATACCAAAATTTACTCAAAGTGAATTAAAGACCTCCACATAAGACCGAAAACAATAAAATGCATAGAAGAAAACATTGGTACTAAACTTATAGATCTTGGACTCAGAGAGCACTTTATGAACTTGACCCCAAAGGCAAGGGAAGTAAAAGCAAAAATAAATGAATGTGACTATATCAAGCTAAAAAGCTTCTACACAGCAAAGGAAACCATCAATGTAAAAAGAAAAACAACCAAATGGGAGAAAATATTTACAAACAATGTCTCTGATAAGGGGCTAATATAAAAAATATATAAAGAACTCATGCAACTCAACAACAGAAAAACAAATGATCCAATTAAAAAATGGGCAGAAAACCGGAACAGACACTTCTCCCATGAAGGCATACCAACAGCCAGCAGATATATGAAAAAAATGCTCAACATCATTAGCAATTAGGGAAATACAAATTAAAACCACAATGAGATACCACCTCACACCTGTTAGAATGGCTATAATCAACAAGACAAGGAATAACAAGTGCTGGAGAGGCTGTGGAGAGGCTGGTAGAAATGTAAAATTGGTACAACCACTATGGAAGGCAATAGGGATATTCCTCAAAAATCTAGGAATGGAATTGCCATATGACCCAGTAATCCCTCTTCTGGGTATTTACCCCAAAAACCTGAAAACCTTAATCCACAGAGATATCTATACCCAAATGCTCATCGCAGCACGATTCATGGTGGCCAAGTCATAGAAACAACCAAAGTGTCCTTTGACAGATGACTGGATAAAGAAGTTGCGGTACATTTAAACAACGGAATAAAACTCAGCAGTAAGAAAAGATGAAATACAGCCATTTCTGACAACATGGATGAACCTTGGATACATCTTACTAAGCAAAATAAGTCAAACTATAAGAATTAAGAAACATATGACCTCACTCATAGGTAAAATATACAACTGAAAGTAACAAAGAAACAAAACGTCATGGACACAGCCAATAGTTTAGTGGTTGCCTGAGTGTAAGGGGGGAGGGGGTGAGTAAGGAGGGAGTGAGAAAGGAGAGGGTGGGGGAACAGGGAGTGGGCCTCAAATTTATGATGATGGAAGGAGAGCTGACTGGGCGGTGAGCACATAATGCAATGCACAGACAATGTAATGTAGAATTGTACACCTGAAACCTATGAAATTTTTACCAACTAATGTCACCCCAATAAATTTAAAAATTAAAAACATATATAAATTTATATTTATATTTAAAGAAAGAAAAGAAAACCAGATTCTCTTATTGCTGATGTTACTAAAGGTGATCTAACTGGTGGTTTACTCAAACTATTTCTGTACCAGTTTTAAAAAAGCCAATCTAGAAATTGTCATAAATTCTAACTTTCAAAATCTTTTTCTTTTAAAATACTATGTGGCCTGGAGAATGAAGAGTATGGCCACATGTACATTCTTAAAAGAACTTAAATACAGTGGGGAAGAAAAGAGTGCAAACTATCACCTGATACATGGAAAGCCCACCTATCATCAATAGGGATCACAAATAACCCTCAAGAAGCTTAACACAAAATCTTACACTTTGAGCAACCATGTACTTTTTATTTATTTATTTATTTATTTATTTTTATTGTTTTTGACAGAGAGAGAAATACAGAGACAGAGAGAAGGGAGAGGGCCCAGAACAGTCTCCATAGTTGCACATCATTGGTTTTTCCACATAGTTTCATTCCACAGGTGGTCGCAGGGCTGCACAGGGCAGGAACTGGGCCAGGGTCTCACCCTAGTGAGAACCGAACTGGGGGCACTCCCCAGTTCAGCATATGGGTCCACACGGGCCGGGGCCAGGATTTGATCCTCAGTCCCCGGGGCTACAAAGTGAGTGTTTTACCCACTGAGCCATCCTGGCTTCCCCAGCTTTTTAAGCTTTTAGTAATAAAAGAGTTGTGATATTTAAAGTGATTCTTTCCATTTTTCATCTCTACCCAGTCTGTGTGCCTAGCTTACCCCTCAGGGCTTGGATCTCAGAACACCATTCCATGACTCACTGGAGACAGTACTCTTCAGAAACACTGAAAATGATACTATTCCCATTAGTGGAACAAAAATGGCCACAGTGAAATTAACAAAGTGCTGTATGTATATGCATACATTTGGAAGAAGGTAGTCAAAATTGCTGTAGAATACTGATCTTTATTTTTACAATGTCATATTAAGCTACATTATTATTTCATCAGATTGATTACCGGAAAGTCTACGGTATATTTCTCCACGTTCTAGATATGAGGCTTTACTTTCTATCCATAAAATATTTACTAACTTGTGACCTAAAATCTATGTTGTAAATAGAACAATACATCCTGCCCCCACCCCTTACCCAGAGGTCAATATTTTTCAACCTCAACTTCCTAGAACCCACCCTAGAATGCAGAAGTAAACACAGCACATACTTTTGAACACTCAGAGTAGCAAGCTGAATGTCTCCACAATAAAGGTATATGCCCTTCCTTTAGAGATCCACTCAGAACTGTATATTGACTCATTTCACTTACAATGTATGGAAATCTTGGTTAACTTGGTGAAGCAGGCCTGAAGATGTTTTGGAGTAACAAACTACAAGTGGAGTGAGGGAGTAACTGAGGGGCAGGCACAGCAAGAGCAGGGAAAACAACAGCCCAAAGCTGACTACTGAAAGCACTAATATGCAAAAAATAAAAGAAAGACTTGCGAGCACAGAATTCAACAATGGCAGTTTCTATGAGAAAACCTTTAGTCCTCAAGTGGGTTAGGTGTAGAAAATGGTTTAAAACAGCTGAAAAGTTAGAAGTTGTGATGGCTGGATAGGTAAGTTTTTTGGTTTTATTTTTTTTGAGAGGCTTAATATATATATATTTTGTTGTTGTTGTTGTTAAATTTATTGGGGTGACATTGATTGGTAACAATTAGATAGGTAAATTTTTATTCTTTAGAAAAATGAACCTACATGAAAGATTTTGTTCCTAGATAAAATAAGATAGCTGAGGCATTGCTAATATAATTGGAAAGAGGGTCAAAATAATTTGGCATTATTTTCTCTCTTGCTCTTGCATACTGGATCTACATACTCAGAGAGGGCAAACCCATGGGACTTTGGCCCAGTGAGTGCACATTTGGTGGAAGCACATTAAGTCAGGTGTTTGATGATTATCTCATGTTGATGATGATGATGATGATGATGATGATGAATTACTTAATAATAGAGTCTTTTTTTTTTAATTAAAAAATATTTGTTAAATTTATTGGTGGTGACATTAGTTGGTAACAATTATATAGTTTTCAGGTGCACAACTCTACATTACATCATCTATGCATTGTATTATGTGCTCACCACCCAGAATCAGCACTCTTTCCATCACCATATATTTAATGTCCCCTCCCAACTCCCCCCGCCCCCCATGCTCTCCCACCCACCTCCCTCCCTACCCTCAGGTAAATGCCATACTACTGACTGTGTCCATGAGTTTTTGCTTCTTTGTTATTTTCAGTATTATATTCCACTTATAAGTGAGGTCATATGTTTCTTGATTCTTTCAGTCTAACTTACTTCACTTAATAACATGTTTTCAAGGTCCATCCATGTTGTCAGAAATGGTTGTATTTCATCTTTTCTTAACACTGAGTAGTATTCCATTGTATAAATGTACCACAACTTCTTTATTCAGTCATCTGTCAAAGGACACTTTGGTTATTTCCACGACTTGGCCACCATGAACAATGCTGCGATGAACGTTCAGGTACATGTATCTTTGTGAATTAAGGTTTTCAGGTTTTTTGGGTAAATACCTAGGAGAGGGATTGCTGGGTCATAGGACAATTCCATTCCTAATTTTTCAAGGAATCTCCATACTGTCTTCCATAGCGGTTGTACCAATTCATATTCCCACCAGCAGTGTGTGAGGGTTCCTTTTTCTCCACAGCCTCTCCAGCACTTGTTATCCCTTGCCTTGATTATAGCCATTCTAAAAGGTGTGAGGTGGTATCTCACCGTGGTTTGAATTTGCATCTCCATAATTGCTAGTGATGTTGAGCATTTTTTCATATATTTACTGGCTGTTTGTATGTCTTCATGGGAGAATTATCTGTTTAGGTCTTCTGTCCATATTTTAATTAGATTGCTTGTTCTTTTGTTTTTGAGTTGTGCAGTTCCTTATATATTTTTTATATTAGCCCCTTATCAGAGGCATTGCTTGCAAATATTTTTTTTCCCCAATACGGTCTTTGCTAAAGACTGACTGATGGGGCTGTCTTTGTACTCGTTTGTAAATGGGGGTGGTGGTAGTGACTATCGACTGAGCATTCATTGAAAAAAAAAATAGAATGTTTTACTTTCTAAAAAGTAGGTAGACAGCTTTGTCAGACTATTTCTGATAGTTAATGAATTTGCTCCTATGATTCATTTTATGATTTGGACATAATTTTATCTTAACCAAATTCCATTTCCAAGATTTTCATAAACACACTTACCACTTGCGACACTGTAAATGGATTTGCGTAGTTAAAAAATCTTTGGCTCAATCCAAAAGAATATTTATTACTTTGGCAATCATCTACCCATGTTCCAGGAAACCAAGACCTACTGAGCTACTATAATGCTACAGTTTTGCCAAGATGCAAAGCAGTCCATTTATGTTTCTCCTTAACTACAGCATTCCATCAAAACCCTTCTTTCTATGCTAATGGGTGGTGATTCTTTAGTCTTAGTCTCTCATCTAAGAGTTACTCTTGTCTTTTATCACCATTAAGTCAAACACAGAAACAATAAAACCAACCTCACTCTAAACAGGATGTCCTTTACCAATTTCTTTGCTCCTGACTACTGAGCCATCATTGCTCCAGATTTAAAATGTGGGAGTTATCTCTGATTTGCCCAAACTTCTCCATCCCCAAATCCATTTTTAGTTACAAAGTTCCACTGCTTTTCTGTGGAACATGTGTCTTTTATCTGCTGCTTCCTCTCCTTTTTTCACTATTATCTTTGTCTAGGTTCTTCGCCTCCTCACCTCCTGGATAACTCTAGCAGCTTCCTTACTAGCCTCCCTCTCTCTAGTTTCTTCCCCCTCCAGTCCATCTGGAGTTCCATTAACACAATACTCTGCTTTAAATTCTGCTTTTATTTTGTCATTCCCTAGCCCCAGATCTTTACTGCAACTTATCACATAGCATTTCATATCTATAAGACCATGCATGCAAGAAAACTCCACAAGCAGTAAAACAATACAGAATTCTGGTAGCATCAATGATTATTCCTGGCCTTTAGAATATGACACAGCATGATGCATCTTTTCTGAGGTACAACCTGATTGATTGAAACTGCTAGGCAACATGCTGCCTTAGGTCAGTCAGGCTCAGCAGGGTCACTGAGCACCTGCTGCTCTTCCCTCACGTGTCCCCTCTAGAGGGAGACACAGAGGCTGTATGAAGCACAGGTAGGAGCTTTCTATACTGTGAAATGATCAGACATACACGGCTTGCCCAAGAGCTCTATCCTTGACCCTGTCTTGTTTATTTTATTAAAGCCTTGAATGAAATAGATTATATTCTTATCAAATCTACAGATATTAAAAATGGGGGGAAATAAAAGCTATGCCAGATGACAAGATCAAAGTTCAAAAAAGAACTCCAACAAGAGGTCAAAATGAAGAGCACAGAAATATATTAAGGTTTGAATGTTAGGTTCAAAACTATAACTGAACTGAGTAAGGAAGATGTCTTATAATAATTATTCTAAAATATTTCCAGCGGAAAAGATCATGATTAGAGTGAGGGCATAAGGAACAGGGTGAGGAGAAATGGATTATTTATTAGAGAAATGCAAATCAAGTTAACAGTTTTTTTTCTAGTTTCAGAAATTTTATTATTTTTAATACATACATTTCACAAACAGAAACCTAACACCACACAATTCCATAATCAAATGTTTCAATTTTATCAACACTCTTTTAACTATTTACACTGTTTCCTCAACAAAAGTGCAATCCAAGACATCTTGACAAGAACCCTTTACTGACAAGAATATATATTTGAGCTGAAGAGCAAAAGCACTCTTCAGTTGTATTAATAGAATTATGTTGTCTAGAACAGGGGAGAGGCTAGTTACATGGTGTTCTCCACTGACTGAATAGCTTGAGAATATTTTCAATTCTGGTTGCCATATCAATTGATAAACAAATACATGAGGAACTATGAAGAATCTAGAAATCATGTACAGTACATAGATTTGTTCATGGTTAACTTGACAGCACTAAGAAAAAACATAGTGTCTATGCTTTCAAGGGTTATCGTGAAAAAGAGGGAGTAGATTTACTTCTTGTAGCAAAAGGAGGGAAGAGCTAGATCAGTGGGCAAAAGTTTGGAGGAGATAAATTTTAGCTTAATAGCTATTTTTTTCCTATCAGTAAAAGACATAGATCAGTGAAATAAGATCGCTGGAGAAATAAACTTCTTGTCACTAAAAGAGTGTTCAAGTATAAATTGAGTGACATCATTATAGGAACATTGTTTTGGCATTCACAGAGTGCAGAGTGAGACTAGATAACCTGAACTTCTCTTCATCTCTAAGGTGTGACATTGCTATCCCACATCTGTAAGAACCACTCCTCTCCTAGCTCTATACAACATTGATCATATTATTGATTTGTAGACATCTCTGTCCTTCTCAGTAGACTAGGAGCCCCTCAAAGATAGGGATTGTTTTTTGTTCATTTGTTTGTTTTGTTTTTTTTTTTTTTTATCTTTTCACATTTATAGAGAGAGAAATTATCTTTTTGTCTTCAGTGCATATTTATTTCTATTTTACTTTTGACAGATAGAGAGAGAGACAGAGACAGAGACAGTTAGAGAACCGAACTGTGGGAACTCCCCAGTTCAGCATGTGGGTCCTGCCTGGGCCGGAGCCGGGATTCGATCCCCGGTC
>PVKE010021869.1:0-26105 GCA_004027555.1 Craseonycteris thonglongyai
AGTTTACAGATGTACAAGTCCACATCACATCATTCATGCATCGTATTATGTGCCCATCACTCAGTATCAGTTCCCCTTCCATCACCTTATATCTAGTGCCCACTCCCACCTCCCCCCACAACTGTCCCCCCCTCCTCCCCCCTATCCTGGTAATCTTTTAATTTTTGTTGATAATGATTTTCTATACATGATAGAAAATGAGAAGTAAGATAATCTTTATGTAGTTTCCCAGGCAGAAATTTAGGTCAGAGACTTACAAAAGGAGAGACTTTGGTTTTGACCTATTCACGTGTTTAATAGTATGTTCTGAATAATGGCATAGGGTTGACTAGGAGACATGGTAGCTGCCTTTTACGTGCTGTGGATGGCCAGCTGTGTACCCCTGTCTCTTCTCTGCAGAAGGCACGCTGAGCCCATTAAACTCAGTTTCTTTTCTTTTCTTTATTTATTTATGTATTTTTTATTATTAAATTTATTGGGGTGACATTGGTTGGCAATATAGTTTCCAGGTATACAACTCTACTTTATATCATCTATGCATTGCATTATGTGCTCACCACCCAGAATCAGCTCTCTAAACTCAGTTTCTTGAAGGTATTTAGACTCTCAGGACCACGATTCTCTTTAGGCTTTTGTTTTTAACAGATCAAAGTAGATAGAAATATGCAGTGGCCTACATTAAATTACCTGTGATTGAATAAGCAAATTCACAAATACTGTTTTCCAATTGTTAAGAAAAATGCTTAAATAATTTACCTTCAGACATAATTCTGAAAGAAAGATGTGTGAATTTGTGTTAAAATAGGAAAAGTTCTGGTTTTCATATAAGCATGCTGAAGTTTTCTTATGCAATTAAAAACAATCTTTCCAGATTTGCCTAGTTCATTAATTGATTTCCAAGTATGGCTTTTGAGTAAGAAAAAAAATCAGAAATGCAGGAAAGAGCTCCAAATGTATGTTGTAATGTGAGTTATCTGTATTTATCGAGTAAGAACATTAATTCTTTTACAAATAAAATATTTTTGGGGCAATGACTAGACATAAAAGGAAATAATACTATCTGAAATAAACAAACCCATGTACGTCATCATAGAATATGTTTAGTATCATTGTTTCCATTTTGTTCAGAAAAAGAAAGAAAATCCTTTTTTTTTCAGCTTAGATTCTTTCAGGGATTTTTTTTCTATACATCAAACATATTTGTTACATATTTTAAATGAGGAATGTATATAGATAAATTATATTTTTAATTAAGAAGAGTTTGAAAGTCACTTGTAGTCCCACAATAAAAATGCAGTTATTGTCATTTTCACACGTTTTTTGCATTTTCCATATGTGTACCATACTTTCCGGCGTATAAGACGACTGGGCGTATAAGACAACCCCCTAATTTTACAGTTAAAACATAGGTTTAGGCCTATATTCGCTGTATAAGACTACCCCCCACTTCCGAGGCTGTAGTCTTATACAGCGAATATAGGCCTAAACCTATGTTTTAACTGTAAAATTAGGGGGTCGTCTTATACGCCCGGTCGTCTTATACGCCGGAAAATACGGTATACAAGAATTAGTTAGGAATTTATAAGCATGAACCACAGGCTCCTTCCACACACAGATTTATTGTAATTTTTTTTTTTTTTTGTAAGTCAAGTCTCTGCCCAGAAACCTGGGAAGCACACATTACAGACAAATGCTTTGCTTTCTTTAAGCCTTCTCACTCAAGGTACAAAGGCCCTTTAAACAGTGACAATTGTGAAGCACCTCCTGGAACCCTGCCAACAGGAGATCTCTCACTCCTCCTCCTCCTCTGGGAACCACCAAGGTGAAGCTGGGCCATGGCTGGTAGTTCTGCTTCTCAAAGGCATATAAAATTCACAGTCCCTGTCTTCACTTCCTCAATTTTTCAGCCCACTAAAATCTGCCCTCAGACTTTTAAACGGTTTTAAAAAGGTCATCACATGGCCTCTCAGTGGCCATCTAGAGTGTCCTCTTTAGTCTTGACCTCTTTGCAGCATGTGATCACGTCCTCCTTGAAATTCTCTTCTTCATTTTCCACAGCCCCAGTCTCTGGATTTGTTTTTTCCCTAACTATGCCTGTAACTCTCCTCAGGTCCATTTCCCTGTCTTTTCTGCATCTGCAGTCCTCAAAATCCATACAACTGTACCTGTGGTCCTAAGATGGGCAGCATGAGCAACACCGGAGAGATTGGATGAGAAATGCAGACCTCAGGCCTCACCACAGACCTAACCCCACACCCCAGACCTGCAGATCTGCAGGCGACCCACTTGCGCTTCCAGGTTTGAGAAGCACTGCTCTAAATTATGGTGTTCCCTAAGCTCTTCTCTGCTCTCTTTTCCTGAAAAATCACATCTCCACCACACTTTAATTTTTATATCCTTGTGACTTTCAAAGGAACTCCAGCTACATGTATCTTTTAAGTGCCAGGCATTCATTTTCATTTCCTTAACTACTTGCATATCCCACAGGCATCATGAACTAAATGTGTCCAATACTGAACTCATTTTCATCTATCCCTCTGTCTGCTCAAGCACCTAAGCCAGAAATTCATTATTGTTGACTCCTCCTTCTCCCATCAGTGGTAGAACAGACTAATAGTGAAGCTTCAGCTATAAAGACTATCTTGGGAAAATCTGAAATTAAATGCTCCTATTTTATCGTAAGTCAATTCTCTTCCTCTCATCTAAAAAGAGGGAGGAAAATTCTATCAAGGTCAGCTGCCCAACCTAGTTTGCTTGTGGCTTCCTGAGAGAATGAGAGAGCATAAAGTGTTTTCCCAGACACTTGCAAGTTTAGCACAGATTAGCTCTTTTCATTTGTTTTTGATAGGTAAAGTCAGAGTAGAGGGAAAATTGAACCCTAAGCAAGTCGGTTAAGAGTAGAAGTGGAGGTCCTTTCCTTGACCAAGAGGTGGCAAAAATATATACATCTCGGTGTCCTCTGACGGCTATTAAAAGGAAACATCTTTGCTTTGACACTTCACCAGAGGTTAATTTTGTTTTTAACTCTTAAAGTTACATGCTTCCAGAGCAAAAGTTTATGTGAAATTCTCTTACTCAGGATTGATGTTGCCCTCCTCATAACATAGTTAATCTGGTTGTAATTACTTGAAATGGCCCTTATGGGGTCAAAGACTGCTGCATCTTATGATGACTTGGTGTCCCCTCCTCCTCAGTGACTTGATTTCAGGTGGCCTCTACCCTGTGGTCATTAACATGATGAGCGGTGCCCCTGAATGACAGCCACACACCACAGCCTCTCTGCCACTACCGCCCTCTTTCTTCCACACTCACTACTGAGCATCACTCTCTGGGAACCACTGCCCTTCCTCCAGAGGAGGAGAAAACCCAGAGGAAAATGCTGGCTCCATCTGCAAAGCTCCCACTGGTTCCCAGGAGCGATGGTGCAGTGAGTGAGCAGAACCTCCATGTCAGTCTCCTCTAATAGCACACCCTTTACCATGGAAACAATGCTAGAAAGTGAGCTTAGTTCCTGTAAGGCTCTTAACCACATCACTCACCTGTATTGTGTATACACAGGCATTTTCTATCTGGATGGATAACTAGCCACCATCTGTAACACCATTTGTGTGGGGAAAATGTGTTTGGCTCTCCAAGCATCTAATTTACTAGGCAACATTTGCAGCATGGCCAGTGTGTGTAAGGAGATGCCTGCCAAGGAATGTGGACTGAGATGAATCAGGAAATCGAGAGCTTCAGAATGGAAAATGGATTTGATTCCTCAATATGGCTATGACTGTGCAAAGGAACAAATTTAGAGACGTAAAACCCATAGATGGTTGAATTCATTGGGGAAAAACAAAACAAAACTGGCAGTTTGATGTAATTCAACTATTTCCTCACCCACCCACTTGGCTGAAACCAAACTGATTTATGTTCTTTTTTATCTAATCTTTTAAGATTTGCTCACATAAAAATGTAAATCAGACCACCACTGAGTCATGAATGCATCTTCAGAAATGCCTATGCACCATGAGTAATGCAATATCAATTCCGTGTCCCTTCTGTTTTCAAATAGAAATTTCCCTAAGAAATGTCAGAGAAAATGTCTCCATTTGGCATGACTTTAAATTCTTTAAACCAGTATATCCTATTAGGCTTTAATTATTCCCCATAGATTTTTTTTTTAATAGAACAAATAACTTGAAGTATACATGTTACATGGGCTCCATCTGGGGTTTTAGTTCTTTGTAACTTGCCAAATTTGCCAATTTCTAGTAACTAGCCAAATCTCTTTAAGAAAGTTAAAAGTAAAAGAAAATAATACAGGAGAAAAAGCAGTTTTCTGTAATTTTCACAAAGAGATTAAGAAGTAAGAGCTGATTAAACCAGCACAAGTCAAAACAGCTCAAACCAAAGTGGGAGTAGACCAGAATATGACCTGAGTAGGCGATGGTGCCACAGAGAGGCCTGGAACTGGGTCACCGAGGTCACCGAGGTCACCAAGTCTTAGTGGCGGGGCAGGTCATGACACTTACTGAGTGTTCAGGTTCAGAGAGACATTAAACACGTTCAGGCCCCAGTTGCCCCCTCTGTAAAATGAGGATCGTAATAATAATTGGTTCTCTCTGCTGTTGCTGTTGTGGCCAAAATAACTAGGCCTGCGATGGTACTGATGAAAATGCCTGTACTTTAGAGCAATATTGTGCCTCTTGTGAGCATTGGCTGACCAACCAATTGAAAGTACATTCCACATTTGCTTTTGAGACCTGGCAGAAAAATCACTTTTAGAAAAGGAGACAGAATGGACAAATAGAGGAAAGGTTGGAGAAAGGGGGTCATTCTATGACATGATGTCTGCTACTTAAGTTTATTTCCTGTGCCAAAATAGACTTCTCTTAGACCTGTATCCAGAGACATGATGAAAAGTCACTGTAAACTGAAGTGAGAACTTGAAGGCTTGTGTCATTCCCGGTTCCCTAAGACGTGGCAGTATGACTTGGCCCCACAGGAGTAACATAAAAAAGGATGGACAGGTGGCACCTAGCTAAAGTGGGTATAGAGCCCTGCTGAAGGGACACTTCCACTGGGGTGCTGCCCTCCAGAGGAGACAACAGCGCCCAGCTGAGGCTGCGGAAGTGGAAGGAGGGTCAAGTGAACGACACTTACATAATGGGAGGGGCTCGTAAAGGAGAGAAAAGCTGATGCCTTTTGAGAGCTGGCTGCAAAGAGCCCATAGGAAGCACCTGAGGATCCACAGCAATACCTTGAAGGAGAGTTTGGGATGTGGTGCTGAGGAAGCCCTGCAAGTCGCTGAGCTCTCACGTGTATCCGGGCCTCTGCCATGCACCTTCTCCCTACTTGCCCATCTCCATTTCTGCCACATCCCAGGTTTCAGCTACAGGGCCACGGAAAAGCAGCCGTAGCGATGGAGGTGATTTAGCAGACCAGTCAGGTGCGTTAGCACTGTATTCTTGAAATTCCTAGAAATTCCTCAGAGATCCTCACAGACACAGAGGCAGGGTAGAGAGGGTGGCACTGGGTCTCCACCCCGTTAAACCAGAGGATTCCTCTCTTTATTCTGGTTTTTGTCACAGCTTCTATGCAGTTTCATCTGAAGGGGTGGATGGGGGGGGGGGGGGGTAGAGCTATTCTACAGCTTAATTTTTTTTAACCCACAGAACTGCAGAAAAGATAAAGCGGTGGCTGACTACTCACATATAAAATACACAGATGTGGTTTGAGAAAAACAAGGATGTATTATTAATTGAATAATCATCTAAACCAATTAATCTCTGACATGAAAGACAGTGGGAGAAAGAGGAGCAAAAAATTGTCATGCAAATGCAATTAGTAGTGGACTTTTTATTGGACGTATTCACTGACAGACGCTCGAATTCAACTGAATAATCTTCAAACACACTATATGCATCTTCCCAGATGACGTCAACAGTGACCTTTAATGTATTATTATTTTTTAATTCTATGTGTCATGCATCCATTACAATCTTAGAACAAAAGCATTATTATATTCCTGTAGTGTGTTTCCAGGATTTGGCTAGACAATGAACTGTACATTGTTTTTCTATTTAAAACACAGAAAGAAAATGTAAAAAGTTAGAAGAATATATTAGATGCCTTTCTTCCAAAATTATTCACCTTCAAGAAAGAGATAGGGGTAGAATGGTAACAGATAAAATTGTTGAACCAAGGGAAGAACAAAACCTTTAGGTCCCTAAATCACTAAAGGCAATAGAGTGTTATTTTATTTCCTATGTGCCTGTCTTCTGTATTTTCTAATTTTCTTTCTCTCTCAAAGTACAGCTTATATTTCCCGTTGATAGAATGTTCTGGTGTTTCTTTGCCAGTGTATACACATAGTCTTGATTTTGTGATCGTCTTCCATTTCTTAGATGTCTTTCAAACAGTTTGAACACTTTGAATACTAGAGTCTATCATATTTTCTTATTATTCTTTAAGTGGCATGTAGTAGATGTTTAAAAGAAAACAGAGACCACCAAAAATCTACCTGTAGGTGAACAGGATGGGTTTATGACTCACTGCGTTCTCATGGCAGTGAGGATGAGTGTACACCATGGGAACTGTGAGGAGGCTGGAATGGCTAATCATAGGATTTAGGCTTATGTTAGGTGATTGGGGGAAGGTTGAAGGAAATAGGGCATTTCTCTGGATATGACACTGTTAGGAAGTAGGTGGGAATTCCATGATTGGACATCTTCATACATACTATCTAGAAGGAAAGAAGACTAGCCTAATGCTAAAGCAGCAACAGTAACTTATGTTAGTCAGGATAAGGGGATTTGGGTCATTTTTGTTGTTTGGACAATGTTTGTGTTTAGACATTATTATAGAGTGGTTCTGTTTTTGTCCTGACCCACCTTGGTCATATGTGGCCTTGCCTGGTGTTGATATTTTATGAAATCATTTACGTCCAACAGAGGGACACCAGGACCTGGCTGTCGGCTGCAGGCTGGTTTCCATGGTTAGAGACTGCTCTGCTTGTTCTCCCTGTCAAATTGAATTGATTTTCAGTAGCATTACGTCTTTATCAAAGATTCCTATATGATGTCCTGAGTACATGGAAGGTGTCCCAAGACAGAAGATCTCTGAGTGTTACTTTCCAATCTCCCCTTTTTTACTTACACTCAAGACATGTAATTTCTTTACAAGGCTGCCTTTTGATCTATGGCATGGACACTCCAATGGCATGTCCTAATTTTGCTTTCATTGGAATCTCATGGTAAGGATCAAAACCTAATTTCTCCTTTATGCTATTGAGTTTTATTGTGCTTATCCTATTCTCTAAAGGGACTTGGTCACAGCAAGGATCTGCTGAAGAGACAAAATGTATCTTAATACATAATACAGCCATCCATGCCTGAGGACTGCTTTCTGTGCTCAGCCAGTGTGGCTATTTCATGCCACCTAAGACTGGAAGCTTTGAGTGAAAATTAGCACATATCTATTTGAGCTAATCATATGTAAGGAGAGCTTTAAAAAGGGATCTTAGTTTAGTTGATGTATGTGGGGTTCAAGCATCCATATATCTATTATCTATCTGTCTATCTATCTATCTATCTATAATCTATCATCATCTATCTAAAAAAATAAATAAAAAAATGCCCAAGATGATTGTAATAAGACTCATTGTTAAAATCAAAAGACTGCATTGCCCCAAGTCAGTAGTATAAATTTTTATTTGAGGAGGTCAAGGAAGATTTGTAACTATAGGTATCTAGGCTTGGTATAATTTGCCTTAAGATAATGCCAACATATTTGGTTAGGTCAATGAACTTTATGGAACTGGCTCGTGGAAAATTAATAATAAGCTGAAGGCCCAAGTAAGAAATGAATTATCTTAAAACAAAGCTCAACTGACTAGTTTCTCTAAGGCTTTGGTGAGTTAAAATAATTCTGTGTGTGTGGTTATCCTCTCTATTCTCTAAACAGGATGAGGGAGCAGCAGCAATAAAAGCAGAAGCACCAGTGACTGGCGCTGGGTTGACAAGAAGACATGTAAACAGAGTCTTGGAGGAAACCCTGTTTACAGAAACTGAAAGGGAAGCCCTGACTTCTGAAGTGACTGGGAGACTTTGGTGCCTATAAATAGTCAGTCAGCATTTGATAATAATTATTCACCAATAAATATCTTCCATTATGTGTTGGGAATTAATCATCAGTTTGATACCTATTTAGCTACCTATTGTCCTTAGGGTTTCTACAAAATCATTGTAGATTAAACCACAAAACTTCCTAGTATATAATTAGCAATATGTTTCAAACATCTGACTTACAATACTAAAACTCTCAAGGAGAAGGTGACTGAGGAATAAATGTTAACTCATGTAACTCCATCATGAATGGCCCTTAAAAGTGTTTGACAGTAGTGATTACCCTAGAAAAAAAGATTATATTTGTTGCAAAAATAAAAGCATGACTGAGTAATGTTCTCTGGCATATATACTATATGTGTGTGCATTTATATTTATCTATCTACTTATATTTATCTATATATTTTCTAAAAATAGACATTTGGGTATTGACTGGTGTGATGTATTCATGGAAAGATATTGAACTTACAACTCATTAAGTTAATATGTTGGGTTACTGGGATATATTATACTCAAATATATTCTAAAGGGAAATATTAAGAATTTTATTAATAGTAGGAAGATGATATAAAATGTCTCACACTTTAAAGATATTAACTTTCACTTGGAAAAAAAAAAGAGGTAATGTAATTGAGTGGTTCAAATTGAGGACTCTGGAGCCAGACTTCTTGGGTTTAAATATGAGCTTCATCATGTACTAGATCTGTGTGATCTTGAGCAAGTTATATAACATTTCTGTTACCTCATCCTTCTTTGTAAAGTGAGACAATATTGACTCTCATAGAACTGTTGTGAGGATTAAGTAATTTTAAACACCAGAACACCTGGAACAGTGCCTGGCACAAAGTCAGCTCTTTATTACAAATATCAGGGGCTTAGATTTTTGACTATTCAGAGAGAGTTTTTCAGAGTTTTTCAGAGTTTTTCACAGTGAGTATGAAATAAATTTTGATTGAGCAAGAAAACTTTCTGAAACAATCTGTATTTTTTTGAAAATATTTTTTATAATGAAAGGTGGTTCAGTGTCAGTAATATTTTATCTTTAAGTACCTGGTCTAAGGACTAAGGCTCAGAAATCCCCTGAGACTAGGGTTATTTGCCTTTCTATCCATCTACCCTGTACTTCTTAGGGCTTCTGAAGGAAAACCATAATATCTTTAAGCAGAAATCTCTGTTTCCATCTCAAGAAGGATGAAAACCCAAATCTAATTAAATTAATTTCAAAAGATTTTTATTTTTACTGTGAGTAATATCTGTTGTAGAAAGTGCTTTTAAAAGCATGGGAGACCCTGAAGGATAGAGAGCATGTCTGTAACCCTTTGTCATCCACTTCCTTTCATCTGCAGGGGCTTTATGTGGTTGACTTCTTGAATTCGCTACTCAAAGTGTCAAGATGAAGCTCACTCATGAGCCTTTCTGGAAAGCAGTCCCTACCAGTTCTTCAGGGGCCCTGTGAGTCCTGGTGACCTGACTGGCTACTCACTGGTGTGTAGTTACTGAGCACTTTTCTTTAAATGTGAGAAGTCATCATTACCAACACACCAGCTATGAGGCCCCGGGAGACCACGGGATGATGTTTCCTTACTGGGACAATCTGTTAGCCATAGTTAATGAAGAAAATCAGACTGATTTATGATAATACATGAGCTCAGAAGCTAGAGAGTAAATGGAAAAGATTTTAAAGATACTTGTGTGTTCATGACTGAAGAAGCAGGACAATGAGTGTCACTTTGATTACTTTCAAGTGACATGGCACTGGGGTTAAAACTGAAGGTCCCATTATATAGCAACCATTACCTAAATAATAATAACAGCAGTAACAAAAATGAATCTTTACTGCACATTTATCACATCCCAGCATGGTACTATGCTTAGCATATTCGCTATTACTCTTTTGATCCTCACAACAACCATGTAAATATCACTATGAATGCACACGCCCAGGATGTTCAGGGCAGGGATTCTAAGTTAGTAAAACCCAGGGCACAGTGGGTAGTGTTGGGAATTAGTCAAAGGCATAAGATGATTTAGAGATCACAAAATCTGGATCAAATCCAGGTGTTCTGACCCCATGTCTCATGACCTGGCAATTCTCCAACTAAAGAGTTTCTAAATGAGAAAAGCGGAGTAAGTCCAGAATACAAGAGTAATTCTATATAAAGCTAATCCTGTTCTTCTTTTTATTTAGTGCCCTTCACTGAAACTTCTAATTTCTATGACTATTGTAAATGTACACAATGTAACTCAAACAATTTTTTTCAATAAGAGAAAATGTTTAGCTTGTTATGTGATTGTGTGCTAATCCCTGAAGTTGTGTATGTGTGTGGTGGGGAGGGGGTGGGATTCCCTTCATGGAAAGTTGTTCTGCGAAGAAAATATTTCAATAATCCCTAATACTTCCCTGCAGTCCTGAGGGAATTACATTTTCCCCATGATAATCCCTACTCCCTCACTTTCTCTCCCTGACCCTGAAAAAATGGTCCAATTTTCTTCCAGGATAAGAAAAAGGAAGCCATTAGTTTGTGTCTGGAAACAGTGAAAGAATTACTGAGCTATTTACAAGCTCTGCACATGTGGAATCAATCTAATTTTCCATTGGATGGTTCAAAAATGTATTCAAATTATGCAGTTTTGAAATGCGAAACTTTGGAATTTATTTCTTAATGGGAAGCTTTTAAAGATAGTTTGCCTGATGAATATCCCCTTCGGTGAATTTGAATAACAAATTGTTTATAATAATACATAAACCATCTTAATTTATGCTCTATTTCTGTACCCTGAAGGTCAGGACAAGCTGACAATGTGTATTACTGCTTTCTTCCTACTGGGGAGGTGATGACTACAGAAAATTAAAAGAAAACCAGGGCAAGAACAAATCCTTCTTTTCCATTAGGCTCCTATTTTAATATTTGCCCGTGAATTTGAAGTCATACTTAATTAGCCATAATCTCATTTCTATGCAAGATTTTTCTTAAAGGATATGACAATGTTTAGGTACATGTGAATTTTTAAATGAGGACTTTGAAGCAATATACTAAAGGTAATAAATGATTAACGTAGAATTGGATACCTATAAGAACTCCTGATATACAACACTTTAAAATCTAGTTAAACTGTGTTAAAATATGTAAATTCCTTAAAGTCAATTAAATGCTAAATGATATTTTGGTTCTGTGCCAAACAAGATATTCCTAGTCCGGTATAAACTTTCCCCATGTGTTTGTAATAGTGAGGCTGGAGGTGTGGAAGGGGCATGAAGGTTGTTGTGTGGAATTACTATTAGAAAAGCAATCTACATTTCTGTAATGTACCCTTACCCACGTAACTTCTTTGGATTTTCATAGCAATTTCACAAAGTTAGGTATTATTTTCTCCATTTTAGATACTAGAAAGCTTAATATGTAGGGAATACTGAATATAGTAAATGAAGACAACGTGATCTAATGGAAAGGGAACAGACTTTGGTATCAGACAGACAGATTCAAAATCCCAACTCTACCTGATGGATTATGGATATATTACCGTATTTTCCGGCATATAAGATGACCAGGCGCATAAGATGACCCCCTAATTTTACAGTTAAAACATAGGTTTAGGCCTATATTCGCTGTGTAAGACTACAGCCTCGGAAGTGGGAGGTAGTCTTACACAGCGAATATAGGCTTAAACCTATGTTTTAACTGTAAAATTAGGGGGTCGTCTTATACGCCCGCTTGTCTTATACGCCGGAAAATACGGATTTAGTCTCTTTACATCTTATTTTTATATCTGTAAAATATAATAATTCTACTGACCTCATGGAATTGCTCTGAGAGTCAAAGGCAATAAGGTATGTAGAAGCTTCATCCTGTCTCAGCTTAGCTTTTTTTAGAAGATATTGTTCTTGACTATAGGAATTTCCAAACCCAGTGATTCGTGGCTGTTTGGATGAGATCTCTATTCTGCCACTCATGACATCAAGGCACTCTTTTCTGGGCTCTGTCGCTGTAGCCATAGGGAGCCCCTGACCAGAGAAAAGCAAAGTGACCCTTGTCCCAGATAGAAATTATTGCCTTCCTGATGCCTTATTACCCTCATCCGGATTCAGCCATCATTATCCCCAAGTAGTAAAGCTCTGTAAATGCATATGTACAGTGACAATTACATAGTCCTGCTTATATTTTACATGCTTTGCTTTTATAAGTACTTTGTGGGTACATGTGTTCACCAACTGCAATAAACTTTTCTATCCATGTACAGAATACTTACCTTCCACAATACGTGTTTACTGGCCTCCCTGTGTGCAGAGTCAGGTTTATTTGTTTGTGACATACAGAATATTTATGGCTTTATGGCATTACCTACTTCTAATGTCTGCCAATGAAGAAGATGACTAGAATTGGTTAAGTTCAATCCCCAAAGGAAGAAGTGGTGGAGCAGGGAGGGCAGTTATTTGTACAACATCACACAGAAAGTCCACGACGAAGCAGAAATGGGATCCCATGTTACCGACCTCTTGTCCCATTCTCTCACCCTGAGAGAAAACAATGCTATGACAACCCTTGAACTTGCAGTCACATCTTCATTCTTGTGCACAATCACAAGTGTATTTTCCATGGCATGGGTCTCTACCCACCCCATGCAACTTATATTTAGCTCCGAAGACAAAGATTTGCTTGACCTACTCAGAAACTGGGGGGAGTCCAGACCTTAGGAGCCTGGAAAAGGGAGGAAGAACTAAAACAAGTGGCTCTGTAGAACCTGCAGGGAAATCTCTGACCTTGAGGTCCCTGGAGAGAAGACTTTCTAACCCCCATGATGACAGAGTTGAATTACAATATAAATGCTTCCAAATATCTGCTGCCAGGAAGCAGATGACATGCTAAATTACTCTGCAGATTGACTACTTAATTCAGCGATTTCCTGAGTCAGGAGTTGCCAGAAGAGCCATTTTGTCCTTTCTGGCAAAAAAGCCGCTGGGATTGCTGTCTCCAGTCCTCTTTCCTGTGCTTCCTGTGTAGGAAGGCCTGTTTCCTGCAGAGATGCCTGATTAGACAGCACTATTTTAGTAGGCTGGGGACTGGGCAACAAGTGAGGCCTTTCATTTCATGCTGCGTTGTGGACAGTGTGGATGTCATATCCATGATAAACACAAATCCTCTAGAAAATGTACAATAGTGACTCAAAAGCAAACGAGACCAAGTAAAGGTCCAAAAAGTCGTGCTGCAATATTTTCATCTGTCTATATTTAAATGTTTTGAGATGCTGGGTTTATTTTGTGTGTGTAAAGAACTCTATTTAATCTGAATGCAGTTCTTCAAAAGTGAATTTTGAGTGAATTTTGGGATTAATATTTACCGAGTGAATATGATGTTGCTAAGGTGTCTAATGTTGGTCAGGGGTGACTTTGAGAAGATGGACCAGCAGCAGGCTAGAGCTTTAATGATTGACCCTGAGACAGAGTGGGGATTTTATAGACCTGAATGGATAAGCTATTTATATCACAGCTTGTAATTACTTCTGTGGATTTCTTGTTTGTTTGTTTGTTTTTAATTGTTACATTCATTGGGGGTGACATTGGTTGTGAGGATTTCATTAGTGTTACTTTCCCCTTGTCTCTAAAAGAAGTGGCTAGATAAGATGCATGCAATTCAGTAAAGCTAAATAAGTGCATATAACTTAGCATAGCTAAATAAATGCATATAGTTCAGCAAAGCTAAATAAATGCATATAATTCAGCAAAGCTAAATAAAGGTCAGAACACTACGGTAAAAGAAAAATAAGGGTAGGAAGGAAATTGTAACCACAAATGAACTTGTTCACAAAACAGAGAAAGTAGAGTTCCATTTCTTCTAACACTTGCTTGGCAATGATTCCATGTGACCTAGTGATCCTGTGTGTCCTCTGACCACTCAATTGTATTGTTAGCTCCTCCCAAACAGGGCCTTCGCCATGGGCCTCTTTGAGTTGCATGTCTTGTTCAGAGACTTACTTGCAGGCAGTACCTCTTAAATGTTTGCTAATCTTGATGGTAATGGTTGTGTTTCTTCTTATCCACAAGACTCTACATTAAAACACTCAATATTGCAACATCATTAAACACATTAGCAATTATTTTTGGAGTTGTTATTTTAGATCACTGAGCGTCTCAATTTTATTGCCTTTAAGCAAATTTGGGGTCACTTGGTCGAATAGTTTCTAATCTCTATTTTTCGGTTTTTACTCTAACATTGAGTCACTAAGAGTGTTTGCACAATAGAAAAATATCCATTGACCATGGGGTATTGTAGAAGGATTCCTTTGCTGGTGGAAGCAGTAACTAGTTGATTCTACTCATTCTGCAATTTGATATTTTACCACAGTTTATTTTCGTAGTTTGCATTGCTTTAGTACTAAAGAAAATAATATAAATTAAATATGTCATCGATGGCTTTAAAGTTTCTGCTCTTGATTTTGGGGCATTGTTTTCAGTAGAAGGATTGATCATCCAGGCCTGAGAGATCTCTGAATGTATCATCAGCCAGTTTTGGGATATGCTGTCACCTTTTCAAAAGAAGGGCCAGGGGAAGCTGGGATGGCTCAGTGGGTTGAGCGCTCACTTTGCAGTGCCAGGGACCGGGGATCGAGTCCTGGTCCCGGCCCGTGCGGAACCATATGCTGAACTGGGAACTCCCCCAGTTTATTTCTCTCTCTGTCTCTGTATCTCTCTCTCTCTCTCTCTCTCCCTCTGTCAAAAAACAATAAAAAAAAAAGTATTAAAAGAAGGCCAAAAACAAAAGAAAAAGGAAAATCTGAAGTTTTCCCTTTGGCCTGTTTCTAACAGCAGGGGTAAAAAGTTTAAGGCTAAAGAAGACAAAGATATTAACTAAAATAAAATTTGGGTAATATTTGTATTATGACATGCAATTCTGCTTTATTAATATAGGTAATGAATAATTAATTCTACTGTACATCAAAAATCAATAATTAATCTGATATATAACCAAATAAAGTAGAAAAAGTTTCGAAGCAAATTCATTAACTCAGCTTATAATTATAGCATGAATATAAATTTTAACTTGTCTTAATCTGCATTTTGAGTCTTTTTCTTATTTGTATCTTATATTCACCAGGACGCCAATTTAAAATAAAGAACAGATCTCATCTGGAAGAATAAATGGGGCAAATGGAATATAACCCTTTGAAAAAGAAAAAAGTAGTTATGAGAAGTGAGGGAGAACTTTCTACGTATTAAATTGTAATTTAAAGCTATGATATTTATACCAATGTGGTACTGACAGAAGTATAGACCTCCCAATGAATCAAAGTAGTCCAGAAATAGATTGTATTATGAAAGATCATCTAGTGTATATATAAAGATGACATCACAAATCAGTTTGAAAAGAGACTATTCAATTAATAGTGTCAGCACAATAGGTAAATTATTTGCAAAAAAATTCCACTAGGTTCTCATACACCAGAATAGATCTAGATGGATAAAATAGTTATACACTAAAATAAAACCATTAAACAAACAAAATAAATACATTTTTTAATTTATTTGATCTTATGTTGGAATTAAACATTGCAAATAAAAAAATAACCTCAGGAAAAAAATTTATGTATGTATGTGACAACAGAAATAAAACTTTATTGACCTTCGCATGTCTATAAAACATATAAATTAATTTTTAATAATAGAAATTTTTGAGTTATTGGCGGCTTATATAACATACTAAGTGTTGCCCTCATTATATAAAAGGTTCTTTTCAAGAAAAATTTGAAAATACCAAAATATTGAGTAGAGATATTAAAGTTACAAACCACAAGACTTGGTGTGGAATTGGAGAAAAAAAGAACCCTACTATACTCATGGTGGGATTGAAAATTGGTAGAGCCACTATGGAAAACATTGTGGAGGTTTCTCAAAATATTAAAAATAAAACTAATTTATGGTGCAGCAAATCCACTTTTAGGTATTTATCTTAAAAAAAAACAAAAAACCCAAAACATTATTTCAAAAAGATATATGCAGCCTTATGTTCATTGCAGTGTTATTTACAATAGACAAAACATGAAAGCAACCTGAGTGCCCATCAGTAGACATTTGGATAAAGATGAAGTGGTACATATAGACAATGGAATATTACTCAGCCATAAAGAAGAATGAAATCTTAGCACTTGTTACAACATTGATGGACTTGGAGGGTGTTATGTTAAGTAAAATAAGTCAATAGAGAGAGACAAATACTATATGATTCCACTTATATATGGACTGTAAAGAACAAAATAAACAAACAAAACAGAAAAACTTTCATAAATACAGCGAATAAAATGATGGTTACCAGATTGGAGGGTGGTTGAGGAGCTGGGCAAAAAAGATGAAGGAATTAAAATGTACAAATTGGCATTCACAAAATAGTCATGGGGATGTAAAGTACAGCTTAAGGAATATAGTCAATAATATTGTAATAACTATGCATAATGCCAGGTGGGTACTGAAATGATTGGGGAATCAGTTTTTAAATACATGGATGTCTTATCACTGTACTGTATACCTGAAACTAATATAAAATAATGTTGCATGTTAACTGTATTTGAAAAATAAGAAAAAAAAGGAAAGGCAGAACCCTAAAAAATGATAGTGAACAGTTTATTGACAAAAGTAAATGTACACATGGCTAAATAACATCAAAAATTCAATTTCTAATAATAAAATAAGTGCAAATGAAATCAATGTGATGTCATTTTTCTCCCATCAACTTCTCAGACATATAAAAATTATAATTTCTGTCATAAGACATTCTATCCACCGCTGATAGGGATATGAATAGATACAGTTTTCTGGAGGATAATTTGAAATATATACTTTAGATGCCTTAACAATTTGCCCTTTGACCCAGAAATTCGACTTTCTAAAAATTTACCCAAATGAACTAATTAGAGATGTACACAATGCTTAATGTGCAAGTATATTTACGTGGCACCATGTCTTATGATACAATATTGGGGACAGAACAAATATTCAACAATAGAAGATCATTAAATAAAATTTGACAGATCCATATAATGGTCTATTGTACAATCTTTAGAAGTTGCGTTTCTAAGAATAGTGGCAAAATAAAATGCTAGTAATATATTCCCTTTTTAATTTTGATTTTTTAAATTTTAATTAAAAAAAAGATGGGTACTAAACATGGTGATCTGACATTTGGGGGTGGGTGGAGGGCTCAGAAAATAGAAAAAAGAATGTGCATGAGTATACATTAAGGAAAATAAAATAACAACAGGAGGGAAAGAATCCAGAAGTGAAATGTAATCTTTATTTCTGTTAGAGGATAATGTATATTTTTAATATTTTAATGTTATACTTCCCTGAAAATTCCAAGTTATTCTTTATTTACTTATTTATTTATTGTAAGAAGAAATAACTCCTACAACAAATACTTCTTCTTATGATCCCATGGAAACAAAGTTTTAGGTGCTGTGGACGATAAGCTTGCCCAGAGCAGTGTATTGCTGGCCCATGGCAAACAGGGCTTATCTGTTCTTTCCAGTCAGGACACCAAGAGAGTGACCGTCAAGTTGTCTGAGCCCGTTCTGTTCAAGTGCCTCTCTTAAAAAATACATGTAACTTGGCAGTTTATAAGGTCAATAAAAGGGTCGGTTAAAAATGAACCACATAGAAAATGAAACATGACCAGTGACTATAGAAGGACATGTCCATGATGAGTCATTTGTTCTGTAGACCTGGTCCTCTGTTACGTTGTCTGGCTCCCCTGCCTCTCACAGTGTGGGCATAATGAGGTAAGCTAGGTGGACTCTAGCACTCACATCTTCTAAGCATGCCTGCCCAGGGTGGGTCCATTTCCATGTTCGGCAAGGACAAAACTCTCCTGATGGAGAGCTCATCCAACAGAAACTGCTGCCTGGCCCAGCAAGCTTGGTTAAGGGCCTCTGTGTATAGTAATTGTTGATCAGATAGGGCTTTAATTCCAGCTTCACTGAATTTACTATTCCCTTGGGGTTGGAGGTGGAAGGATCTCAAGTAAACGATTGCAAGTTCTCTTTTTGAAAACTCTGGGTACTGCTTTGTTGCATGGCTAACAACATGTAAGAAAAAAAGGAGAGAAGTTTATTTTTTGCCTACGGTAGTTTTGGATTACACATAATTCTTGGTTCATGACACATACTCATCATTGGTCTATGTAAGACATTTATTTTATTTGTTTCTTTGTATGTCTGGCTATGTTTTTTTACAATGCAGTAATCACCCATGAACCCTCTATCTTGTTTGTTTTGTTTATCCAATTGTCCTCCATGATCTCATTCTTTGCTTCCCCCTCTTCCTAAGTTAATTACATCCTGAATTTTCTTTTTTAATTTAATTAATTAATTAATTAATTAATTAATTTTTGAACTGAACTAGGGGCCTCACCGCATTCGGGAAGCACGCCCCAATTCAGCATGTGGGGCCACCTGGGCCGGGGCCGGGATTCGATCCTCGGTCCTCGGGGCTTCAAAGCAAGCGCTTAACCGGCTGAGCCATCTCGGCTTTCCCATCCTGAATTTTCTATTCATTATTTGCTTGATATCCTTTTTCTATATGCTTTCAGCCAATTTCTACATATTCCTTAATAGTTTAATTAAAAATTTTTTTTTTTACTTTATATGTAAATAATCTCATCCTTAGGTAACCTTTCAGATTCATCCATTTGTTGCACGTTGCTGTAGTTCACTCTCCTTTGTTTAATATCCCACTTGTGATTGCTTATATCACAGGCCATTTCTCTACTTTTTCATTGACTGGCATTTGGACTATTTCCAGATTTTCATTATTGTGAACCACGAACACTTTTATATATATCTCCTGGTATGCTAAACACATTCAGGAATTTTTCTTGTATATATGCTTACGAATGAAATTGTTGGATTGCAGGGCATGAGGATGCTTGACTTTAATGTTAAATATTCTTCAAATAGTTTTACAAACTTATACTTCCACCACCAATATATAAGAAATGTTCTGTGGATATATATCTTCTCCAGTATAAAGTATTATCAGACACTCTGTTGCCAATTGAATGGGTATTAAATGACATTTCATTGTGGTACTGATTTATATTCTCCTGAATTGAAGCTGAGCATTGATTCATATGCCTATTGGCCAGATGTAATTTCTTGTCTGTGAAGTGATTAATCATGTTTTTGTCTATTTTTCTGTGTGTGTGTGTGCGTGTGTGTGTGTGTGTGTGCGTGTGTGCTTTTCTTATTGACTTATGGACTTTATATATTCTTGATACTAATCCTTTGTTGGTATATATGCTGCAACTATCTTCTTTCAGTTTTTAATTTGTCTTTTCATTCTGTTTAAGGTGCCTCTTGATAAATGTCTTAATTTCCAGTCTTTAATTTTATTGAGGTGTAATGCCATTTCATTTATGCTTCTTTTTGCTTTTAAAAGTTAGAATGATCTGTGCTTTACATTCTTTCCTACTTGAAAGTCTGAAAACTATTGACTTATATGTCCTACTAAGAGTTCTAAAGATTTGATTTTGACATTTAGAGAGAAGTGTTTTCTTTTACTTCAGAGCAAACTAAGGATAACATCTGTCCCTTAAGATCCAGTGGAAGTGAGAGCAGTGTGTATTGAATCAGATAGTATGCAGTAGAAAGAGCAGCAGGACCTGCAAATCTGAGGTACTAAGGAGAGCTGGTAATGGTGCCCTGTGATATCCAGGCAATGGGGCCCTAGTTAGGAGTAGAAGAAAGGAGCACACCTGCTGTCAGTAACTTACCAATTTTCTAACCAGACTTGATTATATAAACCTGGGTACTCCCAAAATAGCCAGGTGCTTCAAAGAGCCTGTGCCTTTTTAGTGGATGGAAGAAAGTAACAATGGCTGGACCATATTATCATCCAAGATCATTCAAGAAAAACTAAATTACATTAATTTCAGATATATTTGTTTATTTCTCCAAGTTGATACATTCCAGTACAGGGCATTTTGAATGGTAAACTTCTCCTACATGTTTTCCTCTGTTGTAAGTGTTCCCCCACTATGCATTGTTGTTATAAGAAGAGTTTTATAAGCTTCAAGGGAAAATGAGATATTTCTAGCGACTTCCAAGAAGTCTCTCTTTTCTTATTCCCCTTTTCTCTGTAAGGTGTGTGCCATTTCTTACTAGGTATGTTATTTCTTCATCTTTTTCTCTGCTTCCAATGCTATCTAAGGCATTGGCGACAGCAGATGGAGTTGTAATTCGCTTCTGTGTTAGTGAGAGCCGGGGGCTACACTTGCTGCTCTCTTGTTGGCTTGCATATGATTTGTCTTGCTTGTGATACAAATTGCAACAGGTGTCTGTGAGTGGGCTTTGGGCTTCCTGCTACCGGATATGTTTCTGTTACATTTTGGACAATAGTTGGGACACTTGCATCTGGAACTACTCGTATAAAGAATAATGATGAGGATATAATTAAATATCCCCAGACTTTAAAATAGCATTTGTATGTATTAACAACTTCCTGCCAAATGAAAGGCTGCTTATGACATCCTTATAAAGGCAAAAGCCCTTCTCTGCTTGTTGCCTTTACAAACTAACTGCCCTTTGAATTAGGCACCATGCCTTTGATCTGTGAGAAATTTAGTAGGGATTTTAGCTGACCACTAGAAATGCATGTGCTTTAGAGAAATTTGGTGCTAAAAACTAAGGATTCGTTGCAATATTATTTAACTATGTAAAATGGTCTTCTGAGTCCGGTTATAAAATACAGTGATGATTGTTAGCAAAAGACAGAAAAATTTAAAAGCAGTAAGTCAATCCTTAAATAGCTGCTAGGTGCTGGGATGAAATGGGGTTACTATTCAATTTATATTAGGTCTGGAATTAATTCTAAAGTTACCAAAACCGAAGTTAAATAAAGGCAATTTATCCAGCAAAGATTTGGCCCTTGGATCAGGGTGATTCACAGAAGAAAAAATATTTAGTCAATACACACATGAAGAGATGTTCAACATCTTTACTGGCCAGGGAAAGGCAAGTCCAGACCACAACAAGTATTGGTTTATACTCAGGTGATTGGAAAAAATTTTGGAGTCTGATATTCTCAAGTATTGGAAATGATGAGGATCAACAGGATCTCAATATTGTTGGTGGGAGTGTGCATTGGTGCAAACTATTTGGAAAATAGTTTGACCTTATTTTGGAGAGTTGAACATTATGAATACTTCACTACAGCAATTCTGCTCCTGGGTATACACCCAAGAGAAACTTAAGTATCAATAACAGGAGACATGTATTTTAAGACATATCTCTGCTTTGATAATCATAACAAAACACTGGTCTGCAGCCCAAATCCCCTCAGCAAGACTGTGCAATAATAAGTACTCACATGATGGATATTCTACATCAGTCAAAGATCGTGAACTACAGAGACATGAAATGAAGTAAATAAATAAAAGCTAAAAACAACTGAATTAAAAATATGTGCCTTGAAAAGAGTGCGTATAGATGCAGTAATACTATTTTAAAAGGAATCGAGTGATTCGTGAACACAGGATTTAAGATAATAATGAATGGTTCTCTGAGTCTGTTTATAAAATACCAGATCAAGTTTGCGGATTGGGTTGCTGGAGACTGGAGTTAGATGGCGATTGGTGTCATGGTTCTGGCCTTTCTATTGCAAGGTACGTCTCTGGGTGTTTATCACATTTATTAGAGATAACTAACTGAAAAACTAATAAAAGCAAGCTGTAAAGTAGTATGAAAAGTGTGATTGTGGTTGATTCCATTCTGTTCACCTGAGGTGTCGAAAAGAAAAGCTTTCTACTTCTGAAGTAAACCACACCAGAATTTTGTAAAGAACAGAAAGTGGTAGAAAGCACAGGGTCATGACAAGTTTGAGTTCTGATTCTGTCCCTTACTAGCTGTCTGATCTTCAGCAAGTTACCCAGCCTCTCGTGATTTAGTTTTCTCATCTGTAAAATGGGGATTATTATATCTGTGCTTTCCTGATACTGTCATGATGACTATTTATTAGGACCAAACATGTAATATGTAATGAATTTAGCTCAGTGCTCGAAGCAAGTTAAGTATTCAAAAACATTGGCTGGTATTATTAATAGCAGTAGTGGTAGTTTTGTATTTCTTTGGATGATTGGGTTAGAACGCAGCTTCTCCTTTTATTTAATTTTGTCCTGATTCACAATTCTTTCCCAACTATTCTGTTGGGTCACTCTGACCTATTTTCACTTCTAAATCCTAGGTGAGGCTTGAGTACAGCAACTCTGAAGAAGAAAGAGCCTTCCCTCTTCAAGCGGATCTCTTCCTTTGGCTTCTTGCTATCACTAAATCAGCAATTTTCACGTGAACAGGATTAGCTGAGAAGTGTTTGACTATGGGCATATAAAGTGCTGGCAGATGCCTACAATTTCTTATTTAGACAACTTGGGCAACAGAGACATGAGAAAATAGGAAAAATGATATGGTTTGGCAATATAAATGTGGAAAATAAGTTTGCTGGTTGAAATGGTTTCTTTTCGTAGGTGTGATACTTTTTAAACAATCTGAAAGAGCTCATATATTGAAAAAACATATCTCTGTTATATTTTTCTCTCTGCCAGTCATAAGCAATGCTAAGTAGAGACTGGATTTTTTATCTAATGATACAACTGTGATCTAAGAAGCTTAGTATATTCTACTCTTTCTAATAACAGTTAAAATATAGATTAAAAATAATTCAGTGATAATCGTTATATAATTATAACTATATGATTATGTAGAATTACAAATAAGATTTCTGTACTGGAATTCTAATCTATGTACAAAATGGAATACTAATTACATTAAAAATAGTTTGTTTTTCACATGAGAAAAAATATGGCAAAAATAAAAAGAAATAAAAATCATATATATATATATATATATATATATATATATATATATATATATATATAAGCACTGTTTTGCAATTGCTGGAATTTCATTGTTGCATTAAAAAACAATCCGGCATTAAGCTGAACGATAACAGTTTGCCCTTCCTGAAAAAGGTGAATAAAGGAATTTCTAAGCTGCAGTTAAAAAATAAACCCTATATCATAACAATGTTTCCATTTATTTATAAAATTCCACAGTTAAACTACTTCAAAAGAAATTTCAGGACACCTCTCCCCCTGGCTCTGTGCAACTTCAATTGAAAATTGCTGTCAATGATGGTGGAAGAATTGTGGGGCACAGGAAATATGCCCTGAGACTGAATAAGAATGGGAATATGTCCTACTTTTCAGAAAAAAAAAAGTTTAGACTCAGATCACACAATGTGACATTTGATATTGATACGGACAAAACTTTGGAATAGATTGTCATGTACCCATAGAAAGGAAAGAGGTGATTGTGCAGTCAGTGTGAGACGAATAAGAATTCCCCTGACAGACCTCACTTCCTTTTGATAGAGCCACTGAGGGGGCAGATTAAGCAACTCTGCAGCTGGGTGGGAGGGCAAAGAAGTGGGAACCCAAAATAGCTTGACAGGATGGAATAATGGGCCGAATCTAACAAGATAAAATGTAAAAGGGTGATACAGAAAAGCTGTCCTTAGTTCCTGAAATATTAGCAACACAAATCTAGGACGGGTGGGCCTATTGCAAGACTAACAGGTAGGTTGAAGCAGGTTGTATCCTGCATGCAGGCATCTGGCTGAGGGTGTGAGGAGGGGCTGTGTCCATTCAGACAGTGTGCCTCTACATAATTCGCAAAACGGTACCATGGAGCAAAAGGGTAAATGCGTGACAAAATCCAAGTTAGGAGTTTTGAATAAGTATGCATTTAGTGAGTTACTGCTATAGTGGGCTGACTGGACATACCATTTTAAATGTGACAGAAAATAATGGTATTGTCTTGTTTCAAACAGTGTGTAAGGTCAGCCTACTCTCACTGGGCTAAATTCAAGGTGTCAGTAGGTTGACCATATGTACCATTTGAAACAGGAGAGTACCATTGTTTTATGTCCTGTTTAAGATAGTATGTATGGTCAGCCTATCAGCTATACTGTGGTTGCCAAGAGTTGGGGAGGGCATTTCTTGAAGTGCCACATCCAGAACAAGGTGGTCAGTGACCAAGCTGAGCCTGCTGTATTGAGAGTAGAAAAGAGGACAGTAATAAATTGGAGCACAACCAGAAGAGAGAGGTGAAAACTGGAAACCGTGATCTCTGAGGAATAGTAAAACGTTTAGTCTGACAAAGGGGAGACTTAGGGGGTCTTGATGGACTTCCCACTAGCAAAGCAAGCGCAAGCGTAGCACACTGAAAAGCAGGCCATTCAAGGGTAAACAGAACTTAAAAAGTTTTTTAAAGGAATTTGGCATCTGAGATTTAAAGAAAAGACAAAATTTTCATTATGAGGCAATTAAGAACTAAATTTAGTTCCCTTATTTTACAATTAAAAAAAATGTTGAATTAAGTATTGCCCAAAAGGCGGGGAGAACCAGAATCTTCTTAATCCTCAGGGCTTCTAAACTCTTAGCCATGATCATTTAAGACAGGGGTCTCCAAACTTTTCAGCCCGCGGGCCGCATTAGCTATCAAACAGCAGTTTGGGGGCTGACTACACACTCGAGGTCCAAATAAAAAAGAATCAAAACATAGATGTTGTTTTTAATTATTTATTTAATATTATTTTATTCAGATAAAAAGGTCTCCAGGGGCCAGATGAGAGGGCCTCGTGGGCCGGATGCAGCCCGGGCCATAGTTTGGAGACCCCTGAAATTTTAAGACATAGAACCATCCATCAATTTGACTTGTCCACAAATGGAAGGGACATTGTTGTAGTGTGATTGGGTTCCTTGTTGCTAGGGTGGTTAGGCTGAGAGTAAGCACCACTTCTAGATGTGATCAAGGGATAGCTTGTGCATTGAGTATAGGGCTAGGGCTAAATAGTGCAGAGTGTAGGGCTAAATAGCTTGTAAGGCTCCTGCCCCTGCTAAGAGCCTATTACTCTGAGAAAAACAATTTCTGTTAAGAAATAGGAAACTGGCATCACTAGTATGATTGTCTGGTCTTCCGTAAAGAACTCCAGAAATAAAGAGAGAAATGTCATACTCTGATGCAAGAATCTACTGTATGTTCAATATTTCCTTGTTTTGAGTGATTTATTGGGGCCACTCCATAAATTGACTGGAGTGTCAGCAGTTGAGCTTTGAAACATAACACTGCAGAGTCTTGGGTTTGATTTTAGTGAGGGCTAGTTAGCATTTCGAGGTTTGATTTTAATGCAGGCAAATGCTCTTCAGCTCTTTTATGGCTATAAACTTTACTGAAATCTGCAACTGTCTTTACTGAGTATGCTCAGAGTAGCAAGTGGGCAATGGAGGATGGGTAGATGAGTTAATATTTACATTTTCTGCTAGAAAAGTAGGGCAAAGCCTCATCCTCCATACATATGCTGGGTAGCTGCAACATCTTGTGTTTATTCTCTGTCACAATGAGATTATCACCCCAAAATGACTATCCTTTAATACTCTTTTAATTAGGCCATGGGTTTATTTTGCAAAAATATAACATATACATTTCTTGAATATATATCTATATATATTCAAAGTTATATAACTTGTGGGTCTAGAAGAAGACTTCCATTACCTAAGCTCTACTATATATATATATATATATATATATCATATATATATATATATATATGATATATATATTAATATGTATTGCATATATAGATATGCTTGTATATTCCACATGTAATGAATTATATAATAAAAAAGAATTTGATTTTTCTTTAGTTGGTTTATTCTCAGGGAGAGGATAGAATAACTGATGAGATAGCAATGAAAGGAGCAGGTGAAGTCACTCAGAGCTTTCTGTGCCCCAAATGTGCTTCTCTCTCTATCAGCTACTTGACTCTTCATTTGATTGGGTTTATGCCAGGGACATGGGGAGAAACAGGGCTATGAGGCAAACTTATGTAAAAAAAAAAATCAGAAGAGGGAAGTCTGAGGATGGCACATGGGTGAACAAAGAGCCGGTCACACC
>PVKE010021870.1:0-15464 GCA_004027555.1 Craseonycteris thonglongyai
CTCCTTCTTATAGGTGTCACTCCACTCTGAAGCTAAGGTGCTGGCTTTTATGTTTGAGTCTTTTGCTTATCCTTTCAAAGTGCTTTGCTCCTGTTTGTTTTCTGTCTAGTGTCTTTAGCATCTTCCAGTTGGCTTCTTTTTCTTTGTTTTCAGATATGTGGAAATGTTCTTTTAAGAAAAATGGTCTTTTATTTTTTTGAGCGCTATCTAGTTTCCCCTCTTCCTTTCTTTGCCAGGCTGTATACATGGCCTCCTGTTCTTCTAATTTATGTATTTTCAGGGATTTATTTGCTGATTGTCTTAAAATGTAATTTTGTTTTTAATCAAGTTTTGCTCTAAAAATTGATTCACAATTGTACTTATTTGTAACAAATGTATTTTGTTATTATTTTTTTAATTGTAGACTCACATTTCCAGTCACAACTCAGAGCTCAGTTCTGCTGCTCTACAGGCCTTGGGGTTTTGTTTATATAATCCCAAAATTACCTCAGGATTATCAGGTAGTTTGACTTAATATTTTTAAAGAGTTTATAAACTTTTGATATTAAAATTACTGTTGCTTCTATTAAATTCATAACTTACAGTTTAGGATTTGCTTTTGAGAAAGAAATATTTAGAATATCATCATGAGAAGTTTTCTTTTTCTTAGACATAGCTCTAATTTTGATAACTAAAATTTGCTCGAAAGAAAAATGAGCCTATTTAAAAATTATTGCTCTGATAACTGAAACTTCCTCCTTTGTAAAGCACATCTGCTTTGGAAGTTAATAATTTAGATGGTCATTAACTCAATAAGCATATGCACTAAAGAATATGCTGAATTGAAAAGTTCTTTTACTTAGTGGTAAGTGGGATGATTTGGAACTAAAAGCAGTAATGAAAATATAGGACCTGATACTTTCTAAATTTTCAACTAATCTTAATTGTTGCTCTGTAGTTTGCCATGGTAAAGGAAACCTAAAGAGGTGATCTTTAGAGAGGGGAAATCAGGTTAGGTATAGGGAATAAAGATGTCAGAAAGTTGTTACCATCTTTTTCTGAAGGAAAAGTTTTTGCTTATAATATATATATATGTATATATGTATATATATATATATATATATATATATATATTAGCGATATAAATAAATAGCAGAGATGTAGAGTTCATAACATCTTTCTAAAAATTGTCTTGTATGCTTAAATCTACTAATGGGACCTATAAAATTGTTTCCAATTGCACAAAATAATGTGATTTGGAGTCTCATCTGTTTTCTGTCAGTATACCTTCCTATTTTAGCTATTTTTGTGTTTTGGGGAGAAATTTAATATCATTTATTCCCTGATCCTTCTCTGTGTATATGTGTTTGATTTTTTGACAATAAAGACGATGGTATTTTTCTCTTTACATTTGAGATTTTAAAGGATATAAACTGTTGTGCATAATTAAAGCTGCTTGTTTTTCAGAGACAAATATTCGAGAACTGCTTTCAAAATTGAATGATACTGTTAAGAGTTCAGACAAAAATGTACGTACTAGAGCACTTTGGGTGATATCCAAGCAGACATTTCCCACTGAAGTTGTTGGCAAAGCAGTGAGTATAGTTTTTATATATTTTGTTAACTACATGCTATTTTAAAAATTCAGGCTTACTTGATTTGTATTTACTTGGTTCTGTCTTTTAGGTATCCAGTATAATTGATTCACTAGAAGTAGTATTTAATAAAGGAGAGGTGCATTCTGCTGTTGTTGATTATGAAGCATTAAATGTCATCATAAGGTATGAATTTGGATGCTGTGCAAAATGGAAGAATAGTTTCAGTACATTTAGAATTTACTTCAAGAAATAGACATTTGAGACTTGAATTTGAGTTAAGACATTAAAAGAAGGAAATCTCTTCTAGACTAAAAATCTCAAGAAAAAGGTTATAGGAAGAAGGAAGTCGATGTGCATAAAGTCTTGGTTAGGCTGCCCCTGCTAACAGTTCTGGTTTTAAAATGTATTTCTATAAAAACTTTAGTAAGTTTTTAAAAAATGTCAACTCCCGGGTGAGCTGTAGGGGATAATTAAGTAAGTCATTAATGGTGCCTAAGGGCAGAAAAAAGAACAAGAGTATCCCCTACCTTCTTCCTACCAATCCCGGCTCTTTGTAGTGCACAGGCTCACAACATAAATCTGTTGATGTGCTTTGTCTTACCTTTTACAGTTTTCTTTAGTAGTTGACTACAGTTTTTGCTTTAATATTCTGATGCCCTGATTGATGCTCACATTATATCATAGTTCTTGGACTGTCCTCTCTTAAAAGAACATTGAATTTAATTGTATAAAATTAATTAGTATTTAAAAAATTTTAATATGAAGACAAAATATGTTATTTTAAAATTTATAAAAATAATACAGAAAGCTAAAAACTATTAGATTTTTGGGGTGTATACATATACTTATGTATATATTCTAAGGCAAATGGGCTATATTATGCATAATTCTGTATAATACTTATTTTCTTGGTAGTTTAGGCATAAAAGGTGAAGTCAAACTACTTTATTCATTGATTTATTACAGGTTGATTGAACAAGCCCCGATACAAATGGGAGAAGAGTCAATTAGGTGGGCAAAACTGGTCATACCTTTAGTAGTTCATTCAGCCCAAAAGGTGCATTTGCGGGGAGCTTCTGCTTTAGAGATGGGAATGCCGTTGTTGCTTCAGAAACAACAAGAAATAGCATCTATCACAGAGCAGCTTATGACAACTGTAAGTGTTACTTTATGTAAGGAGTTTTTGGATACTTCATTGTAAGGATTCATATTGGTGTAATTGTACTGTGATCCAGGAAATTACTCTTTGAAACAAAACAACTGCTTAAGTTAGTGTAAACATACTGTTTCTGCATTACAATGAGGAGGGAAACTATTCAGTATTGGTGACCAGACGTTCACTTTTGGCAGGACAGTCCCAATTTTTAACAATTTGTCCCGCGTCCTGCGGCGTTTTAAAAAAGTCTCGATTTTTTGGAAAGACTGCACGACAAGCTAGGGAACAGTGGGAGATAGACCAAATTTTTAATCACGAACCCCCTCCCCCCCCCCCTGTCAATGGTGTCCCGCTTTACCAATGTTAAAATCTGGTCACATTAGTGTTAGTATGATCCAGGCACTTTACCCCATCCTCAATGAATGGTGATTGAAAGGGATTCCATCATTAGAAAAGGGAGAGCTTTAACTAATTCATTACTATTTGAGTGGTTATAACATAATCCCAGTAGATACAAATTTAATGTACATAATGCATCTAGTGTGTATAACTTTCTTAAGTCACTCTCCCAGGCTTTAGGTTGTTTTGGCTTTTGTTCTTGTAACATATTTTTCGAACCCCTGTTATTTGCTGAATCTTGTTTTGAACACTGCACCAATTCACAAAGAACTTGAATCTTATTTTTTTGTGGGGGAGATAATAAAGTATATAGTATATTAGTGAAGAGTATTATGGACTGGATGGAGAGTGTCATTGGAAAGGAAGGATGAGAGGTAGTCAGGGAAGAGAAGTGAAGAGGGTATTTAAACAGTGATTTAAAGATGATACAGAAGTTAACTACATGTAACCCCTGTATAACACGGTTGTTAGGTTCCTAAAAATTTTGTGGTATGCAAATTCATGTTATATGAAAGAAAGAACTAGTACAAAAACGGGAGTTAGGTTCCAAAAATTAAGAAAACATACTGTTTTTATAAATAACAGAAATATCTTAACCAAATTTCACCAAAAGTATGACATATTCATATGTATTAAATACTCTTTGTTATCACTGTTAAGCACCATTAACTGAGAGTGTTTTCTTTTTGACAAGGTACCTTCATCACCTGAACTTTCTTCGGCATTATCTTGACTTCTATCCTGTACTTTTTGCAAAAAAAAAAAAATCTGTTTGAGATTGCTTGTTTTTAACTGAGAAGTCTTTATAAATTTTGTTATAGTGCTAAGCAGTTAAATTGTGTGCTTCTTTCAGTGGAAGGATCTTCATTTAGGAAATATAGCTCCAACTTTTCAGCTAGTAAGTTGGCTAAGTCTAGGCCTTTATGCTTTTTAGAGTAAAGTGTTTAACTTTGTTTTTGCCTGTGCTCTCGTCCCCTGAATTATCTTGGCATATTCCAGATGTCATTTCCACCAAATTTGCTTCATCAGTTTGTTATTCCACCGGTAATTCTTGGATATCGTCAACAGTATTATCATCACAACCTTCCCCTTCTAGAGACTTAGTTGCATTCATTGTGTTTTCGGCTGGCTCGATTAGATTTTCACTTTGAATTGACTGTGGCCATATATTTTTCCAACAAGCACATAATGTCAGTTTTATTTCTTTGATGGATGAATTTATAAGATTAATACAGTCCAAAATTGTAAGAAGTTTCCATGCCTTCATGACTTTTTATAGATACATTGTCCCTAATTTTGAATGAGATATCTTTTGCTCCTAAAAGCTTTTGTTACGTTCTGTGTTATATGGGGATTCCCCTATTTCAATTAAGGTATGTTTTTTATTGCTCTTAAAAGCTCTTATTATGGTCTGTGTTGGGGGTTTCTTCGAATTCTCAAACTATGTTAGAGTGAACTTCCGTGTTCAAGGGTGCTGTGTTATACGAGGGTTTTCCCCAATTCTTGAACCGTGTTAGAGCTAAACGGTGTTACAGTGCCGTGATACGTGGGGGTTACCTGTAAATGGTGGAACCATGAGAATAAAAGGTTGCTCTTAGGGTTGTGTTCAACAAACACTGGGCAGACAGTATGACTGCAGAGTTAATGAGGGTGAGAGGAGTAGGAGATGATTTCAGATCAACAGCCAAATGACATAGACTTTGGGCATCATTGTAAGATAGGTGGTTTTTACTCTGGATTATATAGAAAACCATAAACTATATTTGAAGGTTTTGAGTCTAAAAGGATCTCTCTGCCTGAGAAAAGACTACAAGGGATTGAGTAGGAGCAGGGAAACTAGTTAGGAATTACTACAATAATCCAGGCAGTGAGGGAGTCTTCCAGACCTAAAACTCAGGGTTTTACTTGTTCTTTTTTTAAATTTCATGGTAGTGTTTGGAGTCTTAATACAGTATCTCCCTTGTTTTTGCAAGTTTCTTTTACTCCGTTAACTTCATTTCTAAGAGCATATATAAAACTATAAATTTGAACTAAAATTTCCTCAGATGTCTGTTATCCATGAAGCTTTTAAAGTTTTTTAAGTTACTAGAATGAAAGGTTATTGGAACTCTTAAAGATATGCATCCTGAAGATTGTAGAGGAAAGAATATTGATAGAAAAAAATTAAGCGTGATTGATAGATGGAAGAATGGCCAGATATGTGATAAGAAAAGCATAGTAAAATGTTAATTAATGGCATTTATATTTGGATATTTATTATAAAACTCAGCTTTGCTATATGCATGAAAGTTTCCCTGATAAAACATTGGGTAAAGTTATTTGGCTGAGAGAGTCAGCCAATTTGCTACTGCATTGTTTTTTCTTTTTAAGAGTCCTCTTGGTAAATGTTTTTCCTTTTCTTTGCAGAAATTACTTTCGGAACTCCATAAGCTATTTATGAGTAAAAATGAGACTTACGTTTTAAAATTATGGCCTTTGTTTGTCAAACTTCTTGGGAAGGTAAGTCTGCCGTTAAAGAGCAGCTCAAGGTTTTACATGCCAGAAGCTTTCAAACCTCATTTGTCATTCCATGTATAGCAGTTCACCTGCTCACTATATTGTAAATCGAACGTTAGTAATTGTATATAATTTTCTAAAGTTATCAGCTATGTCTATAACACATATGTACAGTGGCAAAAACATTTGAGTTCCCCAATGCATAATTCCAGGTGATATTGAATAAGATTATGCTTTGCCTTTTTGTTTCAGCTCTCGGATGTCCGTTAAACAAAAGTCCTTTCACAATCTAGTGAGTGCCATGCGTTTCACATTTTGTGCTTTTTCTTGGTGATTGCATTTTTTAATTACCCCTAAGCAGAATGCTGAAGTGCCATCTCTGTTTCCTAAGTACAGAAAGACTGATATGCCTTATGGAGAAAATACGGGTGTTGAATAAGCATTGTTCAGGCATGAAATAATGGTGATGGCCATGAGCTCATTGTTAGTGAGGCAACAATATACAGTCATACATTGCATTAATCCCTTATCAAATATATGTTGGTTTTTTTTACATTTAATGCCCCTTCCCCATGCCCCTCTAGCCCTCCCCCCTCACCTCCCCACCTCCACCCCCAGGCAACCACCAAACCACTGACTGTGTCCTTGAGTTTTTGTTTCTTTGTTACTTTCAGTTTTATATTCCACCTATGAGTGAGATCATATGTTTCTTGATTCTTTCAGTCTGTCTTATTTCACTTAAGATGTTTTCAAGACCCATCCATGTTGTCACAAATTGCTGTATTCCATCTTTTCTTATTGTTGAGTAATATTCCATTGTGTAAATGTATCACAACTTACTTATCCAGTCATCTATCGACTGTAAACAGTGCTGTGATAAACATTGGAGTACATATATCTTTGCAAATTAAGGTTTTCAGGTTTTTTGAGTAGATGCCCAGAAGAGGGGTTGCTGGGTCATGTGGCAATTCCATTCCTACGGTAACTTTGAGTTATCTCCATTATGCCTTCCATAGTGGTTGTACCAATTTACATTCCCACCAGCAGTGTGTGAGTGTTCCTTTTTCTCACAACCTCTCCAGCATTTGTTATTCCTTGTCTTGTTGATTATAGGCATTCTAACCAGGTACAAGGTGGTATCTCATTGTGGTTTTTATTTGCATCTCCCTAATTTCTAGTGATGTGGAGCATTTTTTCTTGTGTCCCTTGGCTGTTTGTATGTCTTTGGGGGAGAAGTGTATGTTTAGGTCTTCTGCCCATTTTTTAATTGGATCATTTGGGTTTTTTTTATGAATTTTTTTATATTTTTATTTATTTATTTATTTATTTATTTATATTTTTGAGAGAGAGATACAGAGACAGAGAGAGAACTGAACTGGGGAAGCTCCCAGTTCAGCATATGGTTCCGCACGGGCCGGGGCCGGGATTCGATCCTCGGTCCCCGGCGCTGCAAAGTGAGCGCTTAACCCACTGAGCCATCCCGGCTTCCCCTCATTTGTTTTCTTGTTGAGTTCTATGAGTTCTTTATATATTTTAGATATTGGCCCCTTGTCAGAGACATTGTTTGCAAATGTATTCTCCCATTTGGTTGGTTTTCTTTTTACTTTGTTGATGATGTCCTTTTGCTGTATAGAAGCTTTTTAGTTTAATATAATCCCATTAATTTATTTTTGCCTTTACTTCCCTTGCCTTTGGGGTCAAGTTCATAAAGTGCTCTCTGAACCCGAGGTCTATAAGTTTACCAATTCTTCTACTCGCTTAATTGTTTCAGGTCTTATGTAGAGGTCTTTAATCCACTTTGAGTTAATTTTGGTGTATGGTGAGAGTTCACAGTCCAGGTTTCATTCTTTCGCATGTGGTTTTCCAATTTTCCCAGCACCGTTTACTAAAAAGGCTTTCTTTTCTCCATTATATATTTTTTTGCTCCTTTGTCAGAAACTATCTGTCTATATGTTTGTGGGTTTATTTCTGGGTTTTTGATTCTGTTCCATTGATCTGTATGTCTTTTTCTGCCACTACCAAGCTGTTTTGATTACGGTAACACTTTGTAGTAGTATACACTGAAGTTTGGGAGCATGATGCCTCCAGCCTTATTCTTTTTTTTTTTAAATATATTTTTTTTTATTTATTTATTTTGACAGTGAAAGAGAGATAGGTACAGAGACAGAGAGACAACTGAACTGGGGGAACTCCCAGTTCAGTATATGGTTCCGCACGGGCCGGGGCCGGGATCGCTGCAAAGTGAGCGCCTAACCCACTGAGCCATCCCGGCTTCCCCTTATTCTTCTTTTGGAGGATTGTTTTGGCGATTTGTCTTTTGTGGTTCCGTATGAATCTGATAAATTTTTTTTTAATCTATTTCTCGAAAGAATGTCTGGGATTTTTATTGGAATTGCATAAAATCTGTATATTGCTTTGGGTAATATGGCCATTTTAACTGTTTATTCTTCCAATCCATGAATATGTAATACTTTCCATTTTTTTGTATCTTCTTCAATTTTTTAATAGTGTCTTACAGTTTTCCGTGTATGAGTCCGTCACAGATACATGATTTATGATTTGCAGATTTTTTTGCCTGTGTGTGTTTTAGTGTTGTATTCATGAAGTGTCACATACTCTGTCAGGAATTTTGCCTGTTCTAGGAGTTTTCTATTTCTGGTTCATAATTTTTGATCTTTGATCCATTTTGAGTTTATTTTTCTGTGTAAGGCAAGTAAGGGTATGGCTTCATTTTTGTTTGTTTGTTTGCATGTAGATACTCAATTTTCCCAACACTATTTGTTCAGTGGACTTTTTCCCTTTTTGAATGATCTTGGCACCCTTATTTATAAAACATCAGTTAACAGTACATATAAGGCTTTATTTTTAGGGCTTCTATTCCAGTCTACATTTTTCCTTAAGCCACTACCATGTTTTTATTGCTGTGGTTTTATAATAAGTTTAGAAGTCAAGGAACTGTGAGTCCTCCAAACTTACTCTTTTCCAAATTGTTTTGTCTATTTAGAGTTCTTTGCAATTTCATATTGAATTTGAGGATTGAGTTTTTCTGTGAAAAAGATCTTTGGAATTCTCAGATTGTGTTGACTCTGTAGAGGGTACTATTGACATTTTAATGATGATCTTTTTACCCATGAACGTGGGATAGTTTACCGCTTACTTGGGTCTCTTTTAAGTTTCAGCAATGCCTTGTAGATTTTATTGTACAAGTCTTTCACCTCCTGGATTAGATTTATCTCTAATTCTTTTAGGTGCTATTGTAAATGGAATTGCTTCCCTAATTTCTTTTCAGATTGTTTGTTGCTGATGTGTAGAAACAGCTGATATTTGTGTCTTGATTTTATATTCTGCAACATTGTTGAATTGATTTTATTAGCTCTAGTAGCTTTCTTGTGGCCTCACTGTTTTTCTAAGCCAGGGATTTTTTTGTTTGTTGTTATGTATATACTGTGTTCAGATTTTTATGTGTTTTATAGCCACTTAAGACTTAAATATTCCCTTACGCATTTTTTCCTTGGGATGCATGTTTGTTTATTATTTGTCTATTTTTCCCTTAACCATTTTCTGCCTCTTCCAGGGTATTTGAAAAGACTGTTTTTATTAGTTTCAGGCGTCAACATTTCTTATTTTTTCTTTAATATTGATTCTGTTTTATTTTTTATAGATACCTTTTGGTATTTGTTGGTTAAATTTGAGGTTTCCTTTACCTTCTAATTCTCTGATATTTAGATATGTTTTGTGTAATGTATTACCTGTTCTATGGAACTTTATATTTTGTGGTCTTGAATGTTGAATATGTATACAGAATTCATATAGAATACTTTTTAAAATTTAAATTTGTAAGACTTCATATAGCTTAAATTGAATGAATTAAACCAATGAATGGTAGTAGTGTTGTATGTGTTGTTTCAAGTTAGGTAAATAACTTAATGATTTTTCCTTTTTAGACATTGCATCGAAGTGGGAGTTTCATTAATTCTCTGTTACAGCTGGAAGAACTGGGATTTCGTAGTGGAGCACCCATAATTAAAAAAATAGCTTTTATTGCTTGGAAGAGTTTAATAGATAATTTTGCTTTAAATCCAGGTAAGTAATATTTTAAATTTTTGATTGTAAAATGGGGATGAAAATGCTAGAGCAGCTTGGACGGAGTTTCTTAACATTTTGACGTATTAAACTAGACAAGGGATGTTCAGTCTTTTGAATTTCCTGGGCCACGTTGCAAGAATTGTCTTAGGGGGAAACCGGGATGGCTCAGTGGGTTAAACGCTCACTTTGCAACGCTGGGAACCGGGGATTGAGTCCCGGCCCCGGCCCGTGCGGAACCATATGCTGAACTGGGAGCTTCCCCAGTTCAGTTCTCTCTCTGTCTCTGTATCTCTCTCCCTCTCTCTCTCTCTCTCAAAAATAAATAAATAAATATATATATATTTAAAAAAAGAATTGTCTTAGGCCACACATAAAACAACAGTGCTATATCTCAGAGGGTTTTAAGAAAGTTTACAGATTTGTGTTGGGTCACATTCAAAGACATCCTGGCCTGCTTGTGGGCCCACAGACTATAGATGGGACAAGCTTGGGCTAGTTTTTTGTGGAGGATTGCCCTGTGTTGTAGGAAGTTTAGCAACATCCTTGATGCAACCCACTAGATGTGGCATTCTCTATACTCTTGCCTCTCAGTAGTAACCAAAGAGACTGTAGACATTGCCAAATGTCCCTTGATTGGAAAGGTACTCCTGGCACACAGCATTTAATAAATACTATTTTGTTGTTGTTGCCCTTTAAAGTGTGGTTCTGGGAAAGCCAGGACGGCTCAGCGGGTTGAGCGCTCGCTTTGAGGCCCCGAGGACCGAGGATCGAATCCCGGCTCCGGCCCAGGCGGACCCATGTGCTGAACTGGGGAGTTCCCACAGTTCGGTTCTCTGGCTGTCTCTGTCTCTGTCTCTCTCTCTATCTGTCAAAAGCAAAATAAAAATAAATATGCACTGAAGATAAAATAATTACTCTCTATAAATATAAAAAAGATATAAAAAAAAATAAAGTGTTGTGGTTCAGCTGTACTGGAGTTTGTCAGGTGAAAATTTTGGATGGAACAAGAATAGTTCGTAATTAAAATTGTTTAAACGTATTCGCTTGCTATAATAAAAGGAAACTGTTGTGTACTCATTTTTAAAATTAATCTATAGCTATTAAGTATTTTAACCTGGGTGCTATTTCATTTTCTTTTAAGAAATACTATGTAGTGCGAAAAGACTAAAATTGTTAATGCAGCCTTTGAGTTCCATCCATGTGAGAACAGAAGCTCTAGCGCTAACAAAATTAGAAGTCTGGTGGTATTTATTAAAGAGACTTGGACCTCATCTTCCTGCTAATTTTGAACAGGTAACATCACAAGTATTGACTATTAATATCTTTTTTTTTTAATATGTTCTTAAATCTGATATTTTAGTGTTATTTTTGATGTGTAACGTCACAATATATAGAAACTCTCCCCCCCCAAACACAGAACTTGAGATCATTTTCTTTAAAGCAGCCGTTCCCAACCTTTTTGGCACCAGGGACCAGTTTTGTGGAAGACTATAATTTTTTCCCACAGACCAAGGGGAGGATAGTTTTGGACTGATTTAAGTGCATTACGTTTATAGTACACTTTTCTCATTATTACATTGTAATATATAATGAAATAGTTATACAGTCACCACCTCTCCTCCGCCTCAGTTCATCAGGCAATTAGATTCTCATAAGGAGCACAACCTAGATCCCTGGTGTGTGCAGTTCACACTAGGGTTCATGCTCCTGTGAGAATTAATGCTGCCATTGACCTGACAGGAGACAGAGCTCAGGTGGTAATTTGAGCCATGGGGAGCGGCTGTAAATACATGAAGCTTCACTTGCTGTGTGGCTGGGTTCCTAACAGGCCATGGACAGGTACTGGTCCAAGGCCCCAGGGTTGGGGACCCCTGCCATAAAGTATATTCTCTAGTTGTCTGAAATGGAGCCGCTAAAGCCTTTTTCAATCAGCAAGCACTCAAGTATCTATTCTTACTTTGTAGACATGAAAGATTTCTAAAAAGGAATTTCATAGGACCTAGACTATAATTCAAAGTAGATTGAACATTACTGAAATAGAAATCAAGCACTACGCTAGGTAGGCATAAAATTGGATTAATTCTATTTTGTAACTTTGTAGTCTACGTAGTTACGTGGTAATAACCAATCATTTAAATCCCATTGTAGCTTTTCATTGTGTGTGACTACAAATTCTGTTAGATTTTTATGTTCTTGTTGGCATTCAAACATGAGGTTTAAAATCTTATTCTATACCTCATTGTTTTTGCAATTAATGCCATCCTTGGTTTCTGAGTTCTGTTTTGTTTTATTTAGGTAAAAAAGGACAGCCCTGATAACTTTTATCTGTCATTTCTCTATTGCTTAACTTGGATTTTGAAGTACATTTTACTTTTAGATCTGTAGTCCTTATCTTCAAGTCTGTATAAATAAATAATAAGCACAGTATATTCTTCACAAGGGAGACTTTAAATATACTTGAATTGTTCAAGCAAGTTCTTTTTAAATTTTTAATATATTTAGGCTTTTTAACTTGATAGAATATGAACTAATTGAAATTGGACATTGATAGTCATACGTAATTGGGATCATAATTACCAAATTCTACCATTATAAGGTTCTATTTGGTTAATCTTGCCTAGTTGTCTTACATTCATTGCTATAACTCATAATTTATTCAAACTGGTACTGGAGTTATCTTAGAAATGAACTTGGGAAAGCTGGGATGGCTCAGCGGGTTAAGTGCTCACTTTGCAGCCCCAGGGACCAAGGATCAAGTCCTGGCCATGGCCCATGTGGATGCAGACCCATATGCTGAACTGGGGTATACTTCCCATGTGGCAGGCCCTCAGCCCAGTTCCTGCCCTGTACTTCCCCCTGCCCACCTGTGTGGAACAAAACCATGTCAAAAACTGATGACTGATGACTTACAATTATGGAGACAGCTCTGGGCTCTCCCCCTTCTCTCTGTCTGTCTCTGTCTAAAACAATAAAATAAACCTTAAAAAAAAAATTAACTTGAATTTGTCTTAGTTCTTTTTTATTTAAGTATTTTTTGAGACAAGTTCAGTAAGATTTTTTTTTTTTTTTTATTGTTTTTGACAGAGAGAGAGAGATTGAGATACACAGACAGAGAGAGAACTGAACTGGGGGAACTCCCCAGTTCAGCACATGGGTCCGCAAGGGCCGGGGCTCGATCCTGGGTCCCTGGCGCTGCAAAGTGAGCGCTTAACCCACTGAGCCATCCCAGCTTCCCCCATATATATTTTTAATATAATTTTATTGTTTGAGAGAAGGTGAGAGAGAGGAGAAGGGGAGGCCCCAGAGCAATCTTCGTAGTTGTACATCACTATTTTTTTGACATGGTTTTATTCCACACAGGTAGATGTGGGACAGCATGGGGCAGAGCCGAACTGGGGGCCTCCCTCATGGGAGGTGAGAACCTTCACCGCAATTGTGGCGGTTACAAGTTACATGCCACAGTTCAGCAAGTGGGTTTTCATGTGCCAGGGTCAGGATTCAATCCCTGGGCCTCATGGTTGCAAGGCAAGTGCTCAACCTATTGAGCTATCCCAGCATCACCTAGCATGTATTTTTAAAAAGTTGTCTATGAATAGTATTATAATGTGGGTAGATGTTATTTGAAAAATTGATTATGTATATAATTTTCCACTTGGAATTTAGAACTGAAATTTATAGATAGTACGCATTTAGGGAAAATACAGTTGTAATAAAATTTTCACATTTCCAGATTACAGGTTTTAGTCAATAAAAATCGTAAAAGCCAATACTCAAAATACTGAAATTTAAACTGCTTAAAGAAATTTAACTGTAAATAACACAGTTTACAGGTATCATTTATTTTTTTAATGCCCCAATAGGTTTGTGTACCTCTAATTCAAAGCACAATAAGCATTGATTCTAATGCTTCATCTCGTGTAGCTACTTCTCCAGGGTTAAATCCGATGACCCCTGTACACAAAGGTAAGAGACATGCTTAAAAAGTGCCTTCAGTGAAGGCTTTGTTCAGTGTTCTCATAAAATGCAGCTCTCATAATTTTGTCTTCCCTATTACAACGTCCATTATTTATTTTTGGTTGTTCGTATTTTGTATGTCTAATGTTTACTCCTCTAATTGCTTCATTGTAGTTGGAAAAGATCAACTTTTTTCAGTAAGTTATGTGAGGTGCCTTGCAGATAGTTGTGTTTGTTTCAGAACCAGAATCTTAAAAGATCTTAACAGAAGAATTGTGGCTTAGCGTATCTTATGTATATATACCATTGAAAGAGAAGTATTTGCTATTGTTTTTTTCTTCTAACTGTTCTGAGCCAAAGTTTTATATTTTAAGTTTCAGGAATACCTACATATTAATAATTCAGGGTATGTATTAATGCCTGAGAATTATATTTTCTTAAATGGTATGGTGGGTGACACTAATCTTGTTTCTAACCCAATTAAGATTAATTGGACTCTATTGTGGGTTTTAAACAGAAACTTACAACTTTTATTTGAGAAACACAGTATTTACTTTTGAAAGTACATTTTATTGAGGGATATAAACATTGTAGTCACTTGAGTAGCTAATTTAAGTAACACATCTTTTGTTGTTTTAAAGGTGCTTCCCCATATGGAGCCTCTGTAACTACCCGGATGAACTTGAGTTCGAATTTTGGAGGAATGGCCACAATTCCCTCTATTCAACTGTTAGGACTTGAAATGTTACTTCATTTTTTGTTGGGTCCAGAAGTTTTGAATTTTGCAAAGCAAAACAAACTTGTACTGAGCTTAGGTATTTGTTTAAAAAAAATATTTTAATTATTAAAGTACTTCATTGGTATAAAGAGAGGTGTTATTTTCCCCACAGATAACATAATCTGTAATTATGTATGAAAGAAGTATGTCTTTTTAATAGAAAACTTGTCATACCACCTAAACTTTATATTGAGAAATTTATTTTATAAAGCTTTCGTTTTGCATAATTAATTGTCTCCTTTCCTCCCTCTTTTAGAGCCACTTGAATATCCATTAATCAGCAGCTCATCTTTTTTTACCAAATACGCAAATGTGCTTATCACTGCTGTTCATGATAGCTTTGTTGCAGTTGGAAAAGATGCTTCTGGTAAATACTTAAAGAGAAGTGTTTTTTAAGTGCAAATAAAATAGCAAGTGGTTATATAGTGCCACCTTTTGGCTAGATTGTGCTGCAAGAGCTTTACATACAATTTATTTAATCCTTATAGTAACCTGTTTTAGTTAGTTTTGCAAGTGAGGAAATTCCATTGTTCAGAGAAGATACCTTGTGCAGAGTCACAGTAAGTGATAGAGCCATGATTCAAATCCAGGCTCTGTTGCACCAGCATCTCTACCTAAACTCAAATGAGGAGAAGAAATTTCATAAATATAATAGTTTGTTTGCTATGTACTGACTGGGAAAGTTTTTAAATAGCACTGAAGTGATTGTGTTTTATAAACTAATTATAGGATATAACGTTACAAAGAGAATTATAAGTTAAGTATTGCTGACTTTATTTCTTTAGTATAAGGATGAAAGGAGGTGCCTCTAGTCATAATCTACTTTATTCCAAAGCACATTATGTTTTATTCTGATAGATGCAGTTGTCAGTGCTATTTGGAAGGAGCTAATTAGCTTGGTGAAGTCAGTTGTTGAATCAGGTAAGCACTGTAATGCTACTTAAATGATTTTATAGCACTTGGTGTGCATTATTTGGCTTTCATATATAAAATTATTCAAAAATCTTTTTTTTTTTTT
>PVKE010021870.1:15564-26203 GCA_004027555.1 Craseonycteris thonglongyai
TCTTCAGTGCATAGTTATTTCTATTTTACTTTTTGACAGATAGAGAGAGAGATAGAGACAGAGACAGTTAGAGAACCAAACTGTGGGAACTCCCCAGTTCAGCACGTGGGTCCTGCCTGGGCCGGAGCCGGGATTCGATCCTCGGTCCTCATGGCCTCAAAGCGAGCGCTCAACCCGCTGAGCCATCCCGGCTTTCCCCCAAAAATCTTTTGAAGTATAGTTTTCTAGACTTAAATAAAACTGTTGATTTAGAAAAAGTTAATTATACGAAGCTCTTAAGTATATATATATATATATTTTTTTTTAATATATTTTTATTTTATTTATTTATTTTTGACAGAGAGAGAGAGAACTGAACTGGGGGAGTCCCCAGTTCAGCATATGGTTCTGCACGGGCGGGGGCCGGGACTCGAACCCTGGTCCCCGGCGCTGCAAAGTGAGCGCTTAACCCACTGAGCCATCCCGGCTTCCCCCTCTTAAGTATATATTTTTACCCCTGAAAACACTTGGATATTTAAAACTGTGCCCTTCCTTTTGATTGTTGCTAGGTAACAAAAAAGAGAGACCAGGTTCTGAAGTTTTGACCCTTTTATTAAAATCTTTGGAGACCATAGTGAAATCAGAAATATTTCCTGTATCAAAAACACTGGTAAGTATAATTAATACCTATATGTTGGAATTAACAAAACCATGCTCTGAAATGGAATTTTATATTGAAAATACCTGCACAGATCAGGATTTGGGAAAACATTTTATATCAAGTATTGGTCAGCAGTTTTGCCCTGTAATAAATTCTATTCTTTGTGACTTTAGGGTCACTTGAAACCTTAATAAAAGTAAAGAGTGTAGTGGCAACTATAAAAATCTTCCATTGTGGTAAGAAAAAGGATAAGCCACACAGCGAAAGTCGAGTGAAGGTTATGAAACTTGAACTGAAGAAACTCAGATTAATACTAATTTTATGACAAGATTGATAAGCTTCACTGATTGCTTTGTAAATTAGTCTGGTAATATTGTGGAACGTTTGTGTTTTAAATGAACTCTAACCAACATGATGACTTTGATATTAAACATCTTTTTTATCTTGTATGGTCATAGAGAAAAGCTAATTAGATATACTTTTTATAGTAATCTCCCAAAATAAGCTGTAGGTGGAGCAAACTCTATACCCTTACATAAATTTTAAGTCTGTTTCCAAAATACCGTGACAATGTATAGTATGGCAGTAGAGTATAGTAGGTAATAGCAAGGGCTCTGGAGCTGACTAGGTTGAGTATCAGCCTAATTATTTATTAGCTGAGTGAAGTTGGGCAATTTATCTACCCTTTTGTTTCTTTGTAAAGAGAGAATGTAGTGTTCATAACTAAATGTTAATATACTCAAAGCACTTATGATCCAGGAACAAAATATATGAATTAACAAATGCTGTTCATTATCATTAGTGTCTGCTTCAAATGAGTATATATGAAAGTGTGTTTCCACTAACGTAGCCCTTTTCATCATGTTATGTCACTTTATGTAGTTCAGGTTAATATCGTATATTTTTGGACTGTATTTTGGAAAGTGCTGTCACATTTGGGAGGCATGTCTTAGACCCAGACTCTAGTCAGTAATCTTTAGAAATACTTGCTTTTGACATGAGTGTGAATATATAATTCATTGAATTTTTTTTGTAGTGTCAAAAGGTAGAAATAATCTCAAAGACCATTAATAGAAAAATGTTGCATAAACAGTACATCCATACAGCAGTTAAGTATGTGCCTACATATAATTGATGTGAATACTCCATAACAGAGTCAATAAAGATCATTCCCATAGTATCTCACAGTATAATATCACTAATGCTATAAATTTTATTATGGCAGCCAGCCCAGGAAGTTACATGGTCCAGAAAAATAAAGTTAAAACTAATTACATTGACTATCCCTAGAAATAAAGGATTTGTCATTTTATTTTTTATATTTCTGTGTTTGAACGTTTTAAACTAATGCAGATGTAGTCACATGAATATGCAAACATTACTATATTGAAGTTTTGAACTAATAAGAACGTATTTAATGAATAGTAAATTGTTCAAAGTTTAAAATGTTGTAACTAGTAGATTTTTACTAAGTAAAGAACTATTTTTATGGCTAAAGCAGTAAAACTTTCTATCTTTCTTAGGTCCTCATGGAAATTACAATTAAAGGACTTCCTCAGAAAGTATTAGGTTCACCAGCATATCAGGTTGCTAATATGGATATTCTTAATGCAAGTATCTTAAATGTAATAATATGATTGAAATTGGCCCCCTTCTTCCCCTAAAAAAAGTTGCGTGGTTTCCTTTTCTTAAAATAGTGAGAGTTAGATTGTAAGATTTTGAGAGAATTTTATTTTTATATGCTGATAATGTTAAAGGAAAACATTGATAGACAAAGTAATAGATTGAGGGATTAAATATGGCACTATTTATGGAGCTTTTCAGTGATTAAAAAGAGCTTCAAAAGGAAAGTTTTCTGTTTGCTTGTACATAATACTAGTGTTGGTTACTGTTCAAAATTTTGGAAGCTTAGTAACATTGGTTTAATCATGAAATTTACTTAATATCTGCAGATTGTAGATATTGTTGGTCCAGCACCTTTTAAGTTAATACTCCTTTTAGAGATTTATTTTATTGTTTGGGGGGGTGAGGGGGTGAGGGCTGAAAGCCCAGAGTAGTCTCCATAGTTGTACATCATTAGTTGTCACACAGTTTCATTCCACACAGGCAGATGTGGGACTGTGTGGGGCAGGAACTGAACTGGGGAACTGGGAGCCTCTGTATGGTAGGGGAAAACCTACACCGCCATCCTGTGATTACCAGTCGAGCCACAGTTTTCATCATACGGGTTTACAGGTGTTAGGGCCGAGATTTGATCCCTGGACCTCACAGTTGCAAGGTGCCTGCAACTCAACCCTGTTGAGCTATCCCAGAATCCCCAAATACTCTTATATCTGGAATCTCTGTAAATGGGAAAGCTATGATTTTAAAAAATATATCAAGAGCTTGATTTTTATGTGTAGTTTATGGAAATCTGTTTGCTATCATTTTTCTCATCTAAGTAATGCCAAAAGTTAAATTTCTCAAGCTTAAAAAGGTCACATTTTACATAATGGATTGTAGAAAGCAAGTGTAACAAGATTGTACACTTTGTAACAAAACAATTAACGACAATCTCATTTTTTTTTTTTAGGGAACTCCTGCTTTGTTCTTAATTCAGCTAATTTTTAACAATAATTTCTTGGAATATGGTGTAGATGATGAAAGGTAATTTATTGATTGATTGATGAAAATTTAAACAATATTTGTTTATCTTGGAAAGGTAGTTATGTGATGAGTCAACATACTATATCAATTTTTTTTTAATTAAATAAAAAATACGATTTGGAACTCATTTCTTCATGTTAATTATTTTTAGAAATTTGTTACAGATTAATTAATGTATTTTGGCAAAAAGTACAGGTTAATGCATGGTTAAAATTTTTTCTCCAGGTTTTTTCTTAATCTGGAAACACTTGTAGGTTGTGTTCTTTCTGGTCCAACTTCAGCACTAGCTTTCAGTGACTCTGTTTTAAATGTTATTAATCAAAATGCAAAGCAGTTGGAAAACAAGGAGCATCTCTGGAGAATGTGGAGTATTATAGTCACCCCATTAACTGAACTGATTAATCAGGTATGATATAAAAGTCTGCTACATATTTAAATTTCCCTCAAAACTTAAGAAAAATTTTTTTTCTTATTATACTGGGGAACAAGTAGCTTAAATTTAAATAGAGGGAATTAAGTCATTTTTTTCTTGTGGGATTGGTTAATTTTCTACTCTTTTGTTCTTGTTTTTTTTTTTTTTAAGATTTATTTTATTGTTTTTGACAGAGACAGAGAGAAGGGGGAGGGCCCAGAGTAGTCTATAGTTGCACATCATCAGTTTTCAACATGTTTTCATTCCACACAGGTGGGCAGTGGCCTTGCACATGGGAAGCGCACCCCAGTTCAGCATATGGGTCCACCTGGGCCGGGACTGGGATTTGACCCTCAGACCCCAGGGCTGCAAAGCAAATGCTTACCCCCGCTGAGCCATCCCGGCTTCCCCTGTTGTTTTGTTTTTAAAGATTTATTTTATTGTTTGAGAGAAGGCAAGAGAGAGAAGGGGGTGCCCAGAGAAGTCCCCACAGCTGCACACCATCAGCTGAGACATAGTTTCACTCCACACAGGTGGAAATGGGGCTGTGCAGGGTAGGAACCAAACTGGGAGCCTCCGGGATGGGAGGTGAGAACTCTTGCCATCATCCCGGCAGTCACCCATCTGGCCACAGTGCAGCATTTGGGTCTGCACAGGCCATAGTTGGGACTCAGTCTCTGGACCTCACAGCCATAAGGCAAGCACTCACCCCATTGAGGTATCCTGACATCCTCAATTTTCTACTCTTTAGATTAGCTTACGGTATTTCTTTTCAATACCTTTCTCCCTTCTTGTTAAAGAAAGCATAACTTAAAGGAGACTAATCAGGACTATTTTCTCAATCATAGATTATAAAGCCAGAAGGCTCACATATGCTACATGTAAATTCTTGTATTTACATCTTGGTGTCTTTCAGTATTTATAGTATGATGACTAATAATGGACATCTTGACTAGACTATTAGGATTTCCATGGTCAGGCCATATGAGTGAAGGCATATACTTAATTATCCCTAAATCAGTAATCTGTTAAGAGTTGATTAACCCATACATTTAAATACCTTAAAACATGACAACATTGGCAGGATATGAAGCTCAAATTCTACAACTGCTGGTTTGTCAGCTGCTTTATCAGTCTTTAAAATGGAATTATTCTTCAGTAAATATTTCATTGTAACTTTCAAATGAAGTGAAAACTCGAAGAATTTGTTTTCATTGATAGTGCATTAGCCCTTAAAAATAAGGCTGCTCAAACCAGCACACCATTAAACATACTCTTCTGGGAGAAAATAAATTTACATACCTAGGTTCACACTCTGGGATTCTTTTTTTGGACTTAAAACATAAGTGTTTTGTTTCCCAGAGTTGGCTGTAATAAATTACCGCAAACTTGTGGCTTAAAACAACAGGAATTTATTTCCGTAAAGCTCTGGAGACCTGAAACTCAAAATACGGTGTTGGCAGGGCTTGTCTCTTCTGGATCTCAGGAAGAATCTATTCCGTGCCTCTCTTAGTTTCTGGTGGTCACTGGTAATTCTTGATGTTCCTTGACTTCTATAGGCATTACTCCATTTTCAGCCTTCATCTTCACGTGACATTCTTTCCTATATCTTCTCTGTCCAAACTCCCCTTTTTCTTATAAAGACACCAGCTACTGGATTAGGGCCCCCCTAGCCCAGTGGGATTTTTTTTTTTTTTTTTACTTGATTTGCATCTGCAAAAACCCTATTTCCAAATAAGGTCATACTCATAATGACAGATACAATAGCTCCTCATCTCTTGAACATCTCAACATTGGGGAACATAATTCTACTTAACTACATATCGTAGGACATTACTACTCAGATACTAAAATTAGGTGGTAATTTTCTGCATTATTTTTCTTGTTTCAGACCAATGAAGTGAATCAAGGTGATGCTTTAGAACATAATTTTAGTGCCATCTATGGTGCATTGACTTTACCAATAAACCATATTTTTTCAGTACAGAAATTTCCAGCGGTAAGGCAATTTCAAAATATTTTAATTTATTGAGATTGGGGGGTGGGGGGGCGGTGAGACAGCAGTCTCCATTAATTGTGACATGGTTTCATTTCACACAGGTGGATTTGGGCATCTGGGCGGGAACCAAACCAGGGGCCTCCCACATGGGAGGCAAGAGTCTTCACCAAGCCATCCAGGTGGTCACTAGTTGTGCTACAGTTCAGCCTATGGGGTTGCATGGGTCAGGGCCGGGAATCAAGTCCTGGACCTTGCGATTGCCAGGCCAATGTTCAACCACTGAGCTATCCCAGCATTCTCTCAATTTCAGATTTTTATTTAAAGAAATTTACAGTTTACTGAAAACGTTTCACCCCTTATAATGAACTCCAATATTTTTTCCTAAAATAAGAATTTATTAGGACTTTAAATTAGCTTAGGGGAAAGGTAAATGGTGAAAGAGAAGTTCCTTTTGACCTTTTTAATTGCTAGTTTTGTGGCATTACATTTCTTTGATTAGAACTCTATGGGAGGGGCAAGCTTACTACCTTATGCTAGTCTCTTCTGTGACACTTAAATGTTGCAGTGTTTTAAAAGTTCCGTTAGGTACTTGGCATAGATATACATTTAAAACACTTTTTTTTTTTAACCTTTACTAGGCCACCATGAAGACCCTACTTAGAATATGGTCAGAATTATATAGAGCATTTGCCCGCTGTGCTGCTTTGGTGGCAACTGCAGAAGAGAATTTGTGCTGTGAAGAGCTTTCTTCTAAGATAATGTCCAATTTGGAAGATGAAGGCCTTTCAGTGAGTTTATCTCAATACTGAAGATTTTTCTATTTAAAGGATTCTTTTCAAGTAATTGGAGATAGCATTTGTGAACTACCATTTAGTAGTGCTTTTACTTTATAAGTGACTAAGGTAATACATAAAACAAGTAACAGTTTTGGGGAAAAACTTTTTTCATCTTTGGACGGGACTCAACTAAATTCAATGTTTCAGGGCCAGTAACAGTGATGCACTTTTACTGCTATGTTGTATAACTACTTATCCCTGTGACATTCTAGATTATCAATATAAGAACCTTATTTTCTCTTATCTGTTAGACTCTTAACAGTTAGAATATTAAAGTCAATCCTTTGGAAGTTTGTAGACTTACGTAGTTCCCCCATTTTTTACTCCTTAATAAAAAGACAACAGGTATGCTTCATTTTAGAACAGGCCTCATTTATTGTATTTACACGTAATGTAGGTATTGATGACACACATAAGTACATGAATACAGTGTTTTTCCTAGTATTATTCTGATGCATGCTTTTTCATCTGAAAAGATGGATTTCTAGCTTTTATTTATATATTATAAAGGGTTTATTTTATTGTTTGAGAGAAGGTGAAGGGGAGAGGATCCAGGGCAGTCTTCATAGTTGTACATTATTAGTTGTGACATAGTTTTACCCACACAGGTGGGTGTTGGGCCATGCTGAGCAGGAACCAAACCAGAGGCCTCCCACATGGGAGGTGAGAACCTTTGCCACCATCTCAGTGGTTACCATTTGAGCCATAGTTCAGTATATGGGTTTGCATGGGCCGGGGCTGGGATTTGACCCCCCAGACCTCTCCACTGCAAGGCAAGCACTTAACCTTTTGAGCTATTCTGCATCCCTGAATTTCTAGCTTTTAATAGTCACTACCACTGGTAAGATGAGTGGAAGTATCTACCAAGAACTGAAATCCTATCTTTTCAGATTTTTAAATGCATTTATAATCTCTTTCAAAAATATTGTCACAATTGTGACTATTGTTGTTGTTGTTTTTAAGAATTATTTTATTGATTTTTGACAGAGAAACAGAAGACAGTGAGAGACAAAGAGAAAGGGGAGGGCCCAGAGCAGTCTCCATAGTTGACATTAGTTTTCCATATAGTTTCACTCCATAGGTGGACGCAGGGCTGCACAGGGCAAGAACTGGGCCGGGAGCCCCCTGGCAAGAGCTGAACTGGGGACACCCCAGTTCAGCATATGGGTCCACATGGGCTGGGGCCCGGATTTGATCCTTGGTTCCTGGGGCTTCAAAGCGAGCGCTTAACCCGCTGAGCCATCCCAGCTTTCCCTGTATTTTTGATATGATAGAATTTTTCAGAGTGATTTAAAAACATGTAAATTTGATCTTGTCATTCTTAAAACACTTCTTTAGCTTTCTGTTGCATTTGGAGTGAAAATCTGAGCTGCTTACAACTGCCCATGAGGTTCATGCCTCCAAGGGTTTAGGCTTATTTCTATCATAATACCTTATTTCACCCACATAACATGAAGTTTAGGGACATGCTTTTCTTGTTGATGTGAATTCCTGACTTTTTATCTGTCACATAGATAAATTTGCTTTTATAACAATTATGGAGAAGTTTGACCCTGTTTTCATCTTTTAAATATTGTCTTGCTAAAGCTTATATTTCTGTTCTCTTTTGGAAGAAATTTAGAGACTATAAAGTATAAAAATACCCTGATGAGATTTTGTTTGGCATTGGTTGCTTACAGATTAATGTGTAAAAGAATTTATATCTTTATAAGCTTTCCAACGAGGGATATTTGTTTTCATGTATTTATTTCTTCTGAAGTTAACCAAATTTGCTTGATTTTTGGTAGTTTTAAAGCTATTTTTTTTAGCTGTTATAAATGACACCACCACTTCAATACCTCTTCCCTACAGTACTTGGTTTCTTCTAGAGCACAGTTATGTGCTGCATAACAGTGTTTCGGTCAACAATGGACCACATATGTAATACAATAGTGGTATACCATATAGCCCAAGTATGTAATAGGCTATACCATACAGATTTATGTAAGATCCACTTAGTAATGTTTGCACAATGATGAAATCATCTGATGACACCTTTCTCAGAATGTACCCCTGTTGTTAAGTGATATGTGTCTGTGTATAAAAGCTGTTGCTAATGTGCATTTCTTTATATTAAACCAATCTTGGATCCTTGGGATATTCTTCTTGGTCACAGTGATATTCTTTTAAATATTGCTTATTAGTGTATTAAGATTTTTGCACATGTCTATTAGTGAGATTAGAGTTCCTCATTGCCCAGTTTTTGTATTACGGAGGTTAATAAGCTCTTGAATGATTTAGAAAGTTGTAACTTGCTCTATTCCTCACCAATTTAAATGGTATAAAAAGAACGCCATATCTTTAGTTATATTGTCCTTTTTCTAATCTTATTTCTGTCATCTTGGTTGTACTTGATAATCAAAGGCTTATCTATTTTGTCTTAAAAAACAGCATTAAGTTTTACTTTTATTGGTCATTACATTTTAAAAGTCAAATTCTATTGCATGAAAACAGTAATGCTGATATTTTAAGAGTATTATAAATGCATTAAAAAGTCAAGAGATGTATTTCTCATTTTTAAATTTTCTTTGTTACTTACATATACACTAATTTTTTTGTTTCCATTTTCTGTTTTTTTCTAACTTAGATCAGAGCTTGACTTTTTGTATTTTTTAGTATAGGTATTTAAACTGTTATTACTGCTATTAGTAATCATAGACTATTGAAGTCATTTTTAAAGATTTATTTTTATTGTTTTTTGACAGAGAGACAGAGAGAAAGGGGAGAGCCCAGAGCAGTCTCCATAGTTAACAGCATTCATTTTTCATAGTTTCACTCCACAGGTGGGCATGGGGCTGCACAGGGCAGGAACTGGACCTGGAGCCTCCTTCATAGGCCCCAGCAAGAACTGAACTGGGGGCACACCCCAGTTTAGCCTATGGGTCCACCTGGGCCAGGCCCGGGACTCAATCGCTGGGCTCCAGGGCTGCAAAGTGAGCGCTCAACCAGCTGAGCCACTCCAGCTTCCCCTGAATTTATTTTTAGAAAAGGGTAATTTAGAAAGGTGCTTTTTCATTCAAGAGAATAGTTTATTGGGTGTATTTCTATTTTTTCATTAATTTCTGGTCGTAATGTGATCAGAGAGGATTGTGTGTGACTTACAAATTTGAGATAGATTCTCTACATCACAACTCTTGTACTTTTATGATTGTCTGTTTCTAAGAGACATGATTAAAGTGTCTCCTTTGTTGTGAATGTAATACATTTAAATATGTTTATTATGTATCTCGAAGCTAAATTATTATACACAAAAGTTCAGAAACGTTTTGTCATCATGTGAATGAGTTCTTTGTTTCTTTTTAAAAAGTTTTCAATTACAGCCAACATACAATATTATATTCGTTTCAGATGTGCAGCAGGGATTAGACATGTAATTTTAAGTGGTCACCCCTATAAGTCTAGTACCCATCTGACAACCACACGTTTATTAAAATAGTTTTGACTATATTCCCTATGCTGTACTTTACATCCCCATGACTATTTTGTAACTAACAATGTATACTTCTTTAATCTCTTCACCTTTTCCACCCGTCTCCCAGCCCACCCATCATGCCCTTTGGCAACCATTAGTTTATTCTCTATATCAATGAATTTGTGTCTGTGTATATGTTTTGTTTGTTGTGTTTTTTTAGATTCCACATGTAGTGACATGGTATTTTATCTTTCTCCTGGCTGACTTGTTTCAGTTAGCATAATACTCTGTAGGTCAGGGGTGTCCAATCTTTTGGCTTCCCTAGGTCACATTGGAAGAATTGTCTTGGGCCACGTACAAAATACACTTGACATTAGTGACAGATTTGATAAGCTAAAAAAAAAAAAAAAAAAATGTTTGCAAAAAACTCTCAATTGTGCTTTAAGAAAGTTTATGGGGGAAAGCCGGGACGGCTCAGCGGGTTGAGCGCTCGCTTTGAGGCCATGAGGACCGAGGATCGAATCCCGGCTCCGGCCCAGGCAGGACCCATGTGCTGAACTGGGGAGTTCCCACAGTTCGGTTCTCTAACTGTCTCTGTCTCTGTCTCTCTCTCTATCTGTCAAAAAGTAAAATAGAAATAAATATGTACTGAAGA
>PVKE010021871.1:0-26101 GCA_004027555.1 Craseonycteris thonglongyai
GTTAGATAGTGAGATGGTAAAGGATAGAGGCTTATTGGAAGTAAGGATAGGGGTTTATCACTTTTATTGGTAAATATATTAAATGTACTTATCAAATTGTCTAAGATGGAAAATAATAACAATTCTTAACTGTTGGGGAGAATTTGAAGAAATAGTTACTCGAATAACTCTAGGACAAGAGTAAGTTTGTACACATTTTCTGGAGTGCAATTCAACACAAAAGCCCTTAAATAGTGATTATGCTTAGTCTGTAATCTCATTTCTAGGCATTTTGCCTAAAAATATAATTGGCCAATTATACAGATAATGTTTAAAGCTGTTTATTATAGAAGTTACCACAATAGCAAAAATCTGGGGAAATCAACCAACAATAGTCAATTGGTTAAACAATATAAGGCATGACAAAATACTTATGCACCCATGGAAGGTGCTGCTGTAACACAGTATTCTGACATGAAATGACACATGATATTTTTGAGGATGAAATATGCAGGTTACAGACCCCAAAAAATGTATTTTCATGAAAAACTCTGGAAAACAACCCACCCAAAACTGTAATTGCTATTTTTTTTTATTATTGTTTTTGACAGAGACAGAGAGAGATAGAGACAGGGAGAGACAGAGAGAAGGGGGAGGGCCTAGAGCAGTCTCCATAGCTGTATGTCATTAGTATTCCATATAGTTTAGTTCCACACAGGTGGGCGGGGGCCACACAGGGCAGGAACTGGGCTGGGGGTCTCCTGCATGGGAGGCATGCCTCCTTGAGCCAGGGGCCAAACCTGGGGGGTCGGGGGGGCAAGAACCCAACTGGGGGCCTCCTGCATGGGAACCACACCACAGTTCAGCATATGGGTCCTCATGGACCAGGGCTGGGATTCAATCCTCAGTCCCCAGGGCTGCAAAGCGAGCGCTCAACCCACTGAGCCATCCCAGCTTCCCCTGTAATTGTTATTTTTGATAATTGAGGTTGTAGATATTTTTTCTCCTGATTAGCTATATTTTTCCCTCTAAAACAATATTGGCAATTTTCTAAAAACTAAATATATTTTAAAGGGAGGCCCCGTCCATAAAGGGGGCAGAACGGACATGGTCTTGTGAGTAAGCGACAAGGCCTTGTGTCCTGAGTGCCACCAGGACACCCCCCCTGTACCCCACAGTAGCTCATTGCCACAAGTTCAGTCTTAGCCTAGAAGTCAACATAGATAAGAAAGACAGAAAATAGACAAATTAACCCAGGAGCCATCATATTCTTACTGTTCAACTAATCATGAAAACAACTGTAGCTGGAATCGTTTGAGGGGAGCGCCTCTCTTTCTGCCCCGTAAATTTATTCAAAAGTACAGTGGCCTGGCCCTGAGAGGCCCAGCTGTCAGGGAAGGGGATCACGACCAGGGTCACCTGTGTGAGCTCAGGTCAGAGAACCAGGGCCCCAGCCTGGGCCCACCAGCAGAAGATCCTGCCTTCACCAGTCCTCCTGGGTTCTTGGGTGGCTTTGACACCTGTGAGCTGTCAACAGCCTCACCCCAGCCCCTTGGGAACCCCATGCTCTTAGCAGCAGAGAACGTTCACACCCAGGGTGCTGGAGGATTAGACTCCAAGAACACCAAGATCCCCAGGGGCCTGCAGGGAAAGGGTCAGGTCGTATCTTGCTGGTGGAGAAGTGAATTGTGACAGCTTTTTTGTAAAGCTATCTGGAAACATCTATCAAAATTAATAGCCTGTGTATCCCCCAGCCCAGCAGTTGTACTCCTAGAATTTATTCCACAGAAATAAGAGCCCCAGTTCAGGAAAATGCATCTCAGCAGGTCAGGCACAGTGTTTGAAGTGTGCACTATGGTCCTATTCCTAATTTCCAGGTGGTATGGGTCCTGGTATAGTTAGTAAGGTGACAATAAAAAATTATAAAAGTGGCACTGGGAAGTGGGTCCCAAATTGGAATTTGGGAAGTACAGAAGGTGTCGCCATGCAAAATATGAACTCTGTGTTCAAGGGGCATGACCAAATCTCAGTGAATGGTTCGTGTTTTAAAATGTATCCCAGATTTGGTCTTACTCAGGTGTGGAAAGACACACAGACAGTTATGTTCAAATAACTGTCATGAAAAAAGTAGTGTTTATACACATAGTTCCCTAGAAACAGGAAGCACAGCGTGCCACACAGGCCCACACGGGGCAGTACCAGGGTCAATCAGGTGACAGGGAGAGAGAGGAAAATGCAGGCAAGACACCTGATGGTGGTTTCCATGGGGAGGAATGGATGAGGTAGGGTAGACGGCCTAGGATTGGCTCATTTGTATACTTGTGGCAAGTTGGGGCATAGAGGCTATCTCTCATTGTCCATTACCTGGCCCTGGTGTGGGTAGAGTAGGGGGACAGTGGCCCGAGTGTAAAAGCTTGGTAGAGGAGGTAGTAGGGTATGGGTCCTGGATGGTTTCTTTGCATGTGTAGAGTCACTCTCAGTTGGGTACTTTACTGTCCCTAGGAACTGGCTAACCCTGGGAGGGGCAGTCTCCCCAGGGTGAGAAAGGTCCCAGATGTCAAAACATCAGAATAAAAGCACACGATTAATTATAGCTGACAGGTTCCAGCCACCCAGTGATTCAGATTCCCCCACAGAGGTCCAGAGAAGTGGATGAGGCTGATCCATCCAGCTGCAGATGTGACGGCTGAGTGCCTGGCTGCTGAAGTGATCAGCTTGTGCTTGAAAAACTCAGGGACACACAGAGGAGACTCAGCCTGTCTGTAGGTGACTTAACTCCCAGATTTGAGACACTGACCTAATTTCAAGACCCATATGCCAAGCAAAGGCCCCATATGACATGCCACCATTTTTTCTCACAGTTTTATTTCTCTCTAGGTTCTTGCAGATCGAAACTAGAGCCTGAGTAACTGAGGCCCCTAGGGAATTAAAGAAGCCAGTGAGGGACTGAGATACACTTTCCTCTCCTTGTGCCAAGACCAGATTCCAAGGACTTGGGTGGCCTTGGAGACTCAGGGGTAGGTAAGGAAACTAAGCACGCTCGAAATGGAATGCCTGATGTCTAATGATGCATGTGCATGCATATGAGAAAGGACCCGGTCCTTGCTTCTGCCCAAACATCACCCACCTGCACTCTCCCCTGACCCAGTTCTTCCTGATGGTGCCTTTCTGATGGGTGGCACTGCCTCTCTCACCCCCATTACTGCCTGAACAGTAGAAATTTATATTGTTCTTATTTAAAAATAAAATAAATTAAAAGGGAGAGGTGGGAAGGAAGGAAGGAAGGAAGGAAGGAAGGAAGGAAGGAAAAAGAAGGGGAAAGAAAGACCAGATCAGAGTGATTATACCCATTGCACTAGTCTGAGAATTTAATAGAAGAGTTTGTCTTCCTCTCAGCCGAAACCTGGATCCTACTTAAAAGTGCTTGTAATACTTGCACAGAAGCACATATTGATCTCCCTCTGCTATGTGACTGGCATTTGTGAAGGTTGGGAAAAGAATGGGGATGGCCCCTTTGGGCCACCTATATCTTTCTTTAATGGGCACAAAAATCTTTTCACTGTGAGGGCTGTGCACCTGCATGCTATCTCCTCTGCCACCCACTCCCACCAGCCAAATTGTCTCACTTAGCATGCTCAGAGTCCCTGATGACAGCCCTGGGCGCAGTCCGAGGCAATGCCTGCAGCCTTGGCCAAGGGAAAGCCCTTGGTTTTGCCTGGAAAGGCTGGATGCTCTGACTTCCCACCCCACTCTCATGTAAGGAAATGTCCTGTTTCCAGGTGGTCAGTTGGCTGCCTGAATTAATGTCTGTGCTGACATCCCACTGTTCTCTGGCCCTTTCCTGCCACCTCTCCCTCCAGGACTCTGTGCTCATTACTGCTCATCAAAAGAGCTATCTTTCTCTATATGCCACCAATGCACACCTTTTGCCCTAAAATGGCACAGACATGTAAACCCTGCCTGTTATTATCTAATGAAATGTGCTCATGCCCACCAATCAGCCCCTTGCCTCCTCAGACAGGACAATGGGACAGAAAACACAGTTCCTGATGATTAATAACATTGTACCCACCGCAGAAGGCAGGGCCCAGCTCTGGTCCTCCATTCCGTCTTGGACTAATAGCTATCAGAGCTCGCTTTAAAAAGGGTCTCTGAGAGCTGCATTTCTCAGGCTCTAAAGAACACACAAATCCCTTGGGAATCTTATTAGCATGCCAATTCTGATGCAGTAATTCTGGGTCGAGGCGCCAAATAGTGTACCTCTAACAAGCTCCCCGGTAATGTTGATGCTGCTCATGTGTGGACCACACTTTGAGTAGCAAGGGCATAGTGAACATATAGCTCTGAGCTTTAGACACACGTATACACCTCCAGGCTTGCTAAGGCAGAGAACAGAAGCTTCAAAGGCACACTGCAAAATGGTCAGTTTGCCTGTTTCTAAACTGGACTGCTTTAAAGATCTCTAAGCTCGCCACGTGGCTTTAAGCATTGATCATTTTGATAACACCTATAAGCACATCTAAAACAAAAAAACATCCTACACCCATGCCAAATTAAAACCTTCAACAGGGAGAAATAGAAACACCTGAGGAAATGAAACAGCTTTGGGCCACTGACTCAAAGCCGCAGGTAAAAGCACGGATTTGGGGATGTGGAAATTGAACCTGAGAAGGCTCCAGAAACAAGGGCAGATGACTGACATCACCTGGCAGGTCAGGGGAGCCTGAAGTCTGGGCTGACACAGGCCCTGCCTCAGGCTGTGTGTGGCTGGCTGCTCTCAGTTTGATGGCAGTGAGGGCTTATGGTGAGGGGCCACCTATAGTTTTGATCATAGCAATTTTAGAGGAAAAAGCTCAGTGTAATCTAACAGAGAGAGAGAGAAAGAGAGAGACTGGGATTTGGAGCTTTTTGTTTGTTTGTTTTGGTTTTATTTATTTATTTTTATCTCAAAAAGAGGCAAATATCACTTGGAGGTGATGCTTGTTCACTGTTTTGTGGTTTTTGTAGGTCCTAGACCTTCTACTCCTGCTATACAGTAGACCCTCAGTTAACCAGCACCCATGGGGATTGGTAGACGCCAGATGAATGTAAACAGACTCTCTATTGACCGGAACTCAAGCCACTGGCACTCTGTAACAACTGGCCAAATAATTTTGCCAGTTGCCTAAACTTTTGCTGGTGGCTTGAGTTCCAGTTAATAGGAAATCTACTGTATTTAGATAACAATGTGATGAGATCACTAAGATTTCACAGAGGGATCCACCTCCTCACAGAATGAAGGTGGTTGTTTTGTTGTTCCTTTCCAACTACTTAGAAGTCAGCCTCACCTTTAAACCATCTGCCCTTTCCAAACACCTCTCCAGTCATGAGTTATCTTGATTCTTGGAGGACTGCAAGTCTTGCCCTCCTGAGAACCACGCCAGAGGTCCCTGAAACAATGGAGAATGCTTCAGAGGTCCCTGAAACAATGGAGAATGCTTAGATGTGAGTGGTGCTGCTCTAGATCTACGGGGATTCCTTCCCTCCCATGTGCACCTGGGTGCTTTGCAGGTTCGCTGCAATCCAGTTTAGCTCCCTCTAGAACTGATTCTAAGCTATCTGGTGCCATCTCCTGGAAAACTGCAAACATGGCGAAAGCCAGGTATCCCACGCAAATCCTAGTGAAGAAGCAAGAACACTTGACTAGATCATGTGAATCTTCCCAACCCCAACTTGTTCCTATTTGTGATGAAGGGGTTAGCAGTCTGTTGTGTGGCTTGTGTCATATGGTGAAAAGACAGAGGATTAGTAGCTTACTTAAATTGTTTAGCCCCCCCTGTGTGTCCTAGGGCACGTTGCTCACTTGTAAAACCTTAGTCATATAGCCACTATCTAGCTGATTTGGCCACTCAGCCTTTCGTGTTCCTCAATCCACATTGTATAGATAGCTATGAGTCTCCTTAGGTGTGGACACCCATCCCAAGAGTTACCAGAGTGACTGTATCAGCTGGAAAGGGGTATACCAAAGCTCAAAGATACACAAGGTGCATATGTGCTTCTAAGATAGCAAGCATCCCTTTCCCAAAAATATAATTAATTTTCTCAGCCATTTTTGCATTTAGGGGTGAAGATGTAACACAAATCTGGCCAATGAGAAGAAAGAGGAAGTTACTAGGACAGGATACTGGGAAATCTTCATAAAGGGGATCTGACTCATCTGACATGTTTTTTCCACCCCTTGCCCATTATCTTCTTCCTGCCAGAAATGCAAATGAGATGGTTGGAAGATGGCAGCCATCTTGTGACCATGTGACAAAAATGCACTAAGGATGATGGAGCAGAAAGATAGTAGAAGCTTGGGTCTCTGGTGACATTATAGAGCTGCCCTTCTGGTCCTGCAATGATTATATCCAGACTTTACATTATGCAATTATAAAAATAAACACATTCATTGAAATAAGCCACTATTTCTGAATACCTGATATTCAGAAAGGTAAATGTAAAATAACTCCAGAGTGATTAAGGATAGTTATTGAATAAACTGCCCAATTAGTCATGGAGGAAGAAGGGATTTTTTTTCTCATTCTCTTAATTAATATTATTGCAGGTACTCAGTAAAAGTATTTGGCATTAAGTAAGCAGTCAGTTTTGCTTACCAATTCTAAATCCACATGGAAGAGTTCATGAGTTGTTTGACTAACACATTTTATTTCCTGGTTGCAATTTCAACCTTGCAGTTTCTAAGTTTGAATCTTAATCAATTGTTGATTAAGATATGTAAAAAGCTTACCACAATGTGGGGCACATAGCATTTAATACTCTGAATGCATTCTAAACTCTGGAGGTCTAAGTCTGTATAGTAAGAGGGCACTCTACACTAGTTTCAGTGAAGATGTGTTCCTAAAATTCTAACTTACTACAGTTGGCCTTTGAATAACAGATTTGAACTGTACTGGTCCACCTATATGTGGATTTTAAAAAACAAATACCTGCATTGTTTTTTATCTGCAATTGGAAATTAACAGACGCAGAGGGCCAACTGCACACATTGATCTATGCCATTTTATATAATGGACTTGAGCATCCATGGATTTTGGCATCCACAGGGGTTCCTAGAACTGAGTTTTGGAGGAATCAAAAGTTATACACAGGCCTTCTCAGCCACCTCTTCTTACACAAGGCCCACTTCCATCTCTTACAAGTGTACTTTTACTATTTTCTCTATCAATAAACTATTCTCTCACCCCTATAAATAAAAAAACAAAATTATATGTGAATTTTCAACTGCACAGGGGGTTGGTTTTCCTAACCCCCACATTGTTCAAGGGTTGACTTGCAAAAGAGTTACAGGTTTACTTGATAATTTAAACAAATAAAATCAATAGAAATGTTTTATGTTATGAAATGCATACTAATAAGAAAAGATAAAATTTAGAAAGTTCTATATTTATCTGTGAACTGTACAGCCCCAATGTGACCAAAGCAGCTTCATAGGAAGGAAGACTTAGCTGTCGCTTAGTGATAGATCATCTTGGAGCTCAGCTTAGACACCACCAAAGTGTGGTCCCAGCAAGAATGAAGCTGTCCCTGGTGTTTATACCCCAGCATATGGTTCTTCTCTCAGGAACTCTTTTCTCAGTGTGGGCTCAGTGGCACACTCTTCCAAGAAAGACCAGGTATGTCCACAGTGACAACAAGCTAGGAAGGTGGATGCCAGATTTGTGGAGTCCTTGGAGCACTAGGTGACAGCTTGCTGGTCACCAATGGCTCAATTCCTGCTATTACACCATGTAGGTTGCTACAGTGTTTGAACTTGTCAAACCAACTAGGTCCGGCTTGAGATATTGTTGTTTAGGATCCTTTTTGTGTGTGTGTTCTTGGAGGTGGTTAAAGAGACCCTCTAGTTTCTCCTGAATGAAGAGCTGCTTATAGAATATGACACTTCAGAGCTATCCTAGTAGTTGACATTGCAAAGTCTAGAGAATAACATTGCCTATCTTTTAAGATCCAACTTGATCCTTAGCCTGTGTTTCTCTGAGCCAGGCTCAGGTCCTTACTTCCCATATTTCTTTGGTCAGTAACTATGGATTAAAATGATTTACCTGGACACAAAATAAATAGCAAAAAGAGAGGCTACAGAGGAAGTAACAACTGTCTTGGTGGCATACATGCAACTCAAGAGAGTGCGGGTAGAGGGTTCATGGCATAGAGAGTTTGCATTTTAGGGTTTGTCAATTCTCATTGCTTAAGAATGTATAGAACCATTTCTACTCCCTTTTCTTGAGTAAAAATATACAAGAGCACTTTGGGGAAAATAGGTAACAGTAAACTGCAGAAGATTTTTCATACACACACATTTACATACATTGTTTTGTTAGGAAAATAGTTCAAAGACAACATAACAAATTAGTACATTGTAGATTTCTTTAAGCAAAATATGTATGTGCTAACTCCAACGAATTATTCATTTCTCTGTCTTCCTAACAAATAAACACTATATTCTTTCTTTCAAAAACATTTATTTAAGTTTAGCCTTGTGCCAGGCCTGGTGTGAGAAACTAGAAATAAAAGATAAATAAAACATAAACGGTACCCTTAATGGGGAGTGGCGTAACGTGGTGATTCACAAACTGGAGCCAGACTGCCTGGTTGTAAATATCAGCTCTGTCACTGGTGAGATCTGTGGTCATGAGCAATTACATAACCTCTTTGTGACTCAGTTTTCTCACCTGCAAATGGGCGTAATACTAATACCTACTTTACCTGTTGTTATGAAGATTAAATGAGGACAATAACATCAGCAGCATGATGAAATAAAATTTTCTAACACCTTCCCACCAAGAACACTGATTGTAACAATCATCCCTGGATAAGGGGGCATTTATGGAGGTCTAGAATTGCAGCATAGAAGTGTCAGCACACTGTTGGAGGGAAAAATATATATATACAGTGTTCCCCCGCCACTTCGCGCTTCATGTTTTGCGGCTTCAGTGCTTCGCGGGTTTTTCCAAAATATTCATCAAAAAATAAAAATGAAAAAATACAACCATGTCGGCAGCCACATGGCGGAAAGGAGCGTGGTTTCATGTGGATGCGCGAGAGAAGGATCCCTGCACATCAAACAAAGAGATGAGTTGACTCAGAGTCCATCCCACGGGCTCTCATAAAGGCGCGTGATGGGTTTCCGGGGCGACATCGACCCATGAGAGGACGAGTGGGTTTATCCCTGTGAGGTGATTGTCTGCGCATCATCGCAGCCTCGCCTAGCATCTTCTCTTGTTGTATCTCGCCAGTCTTGTCCATGATGTTGACTGTCTCGCATACTGTATTTTACAGTATCCTACTTCGCGGTTTTTCAGCTTTCGCAGAAGGCTCTGGTCCCCATTAACCGCGAAAAACGAGGGATCGCTGTATATATATTGGAATTGCACATAGTAAAGAGGATAGGAGAAACATTTTCACTTCATCCATGCACCCTCTCCTCAAGATGGCGTAGCTCAGTGCCAAGAGACCCTCAGCCTGTGACTTGTTCCAGGTGGAAACATGAGAGCATGTCAGTGAGCATTGGGCTTCTCCGCTGTGTGGGTCACTGTCACAGAAGTGCATTTGTCCCTCACCCCACTCAGAATACTGACTGTAAACTGCATGACTGGGACTCAGTGAGCAGCTGGGACAACAGCAGCCAGGGCTCAGAAAAGAATGTATCAAAGGGACACCAATCCTACTAACAGTATCATGTATTCCATTGGGAAGGCCCATCCATGAGCCACTGGGGACGCTCTACCTGTGAATGCCCCCAAATGGCTCATGGTCACCCTCAAACATTCAGCACACCTCTTCCACAAACCCTTAGCACATGGCCTTCTCCCTTGCATGCCCTCAAAGGAGGCAAGAGTGAGTGTGACTGTGACACTGAGAGAAAGCACACAAACCTGAGACTTTAGCACAGCCCGAGACATGCAAGCAAAGGGAGGCTATCAACTCCTCACCCGGCTTCACAGGCAGACAGTCTTAAGAAATGTGTATCCCACAAGAAGGAAGGAGTGTGGAGCAAGAATATCCATGGAAAGGATATATAACAGAGCTGAAGGAATGTATTTCTCTCCTGAAATAAAGACTACAGCCAGTAAAGACTCAAAGAAGTGACTCCTTATTCAAATGCAAAGAGAGCAATGTAAAACTTCAAGAAGAATGAAAAAATCAAGGAAAATTGACACTACCAAAGAAACACAATAATTTTCTAGTACTGAACCCAAAGAAATGGAGGTCTGTCATTTTCCTGATAAAGAATTTAAAATAGTGTTTTTAAGGATGCTATTAAGTTAAAACAACAACAATAACAACTGCAACAAAACAGACAATTTACCAAATCAGGAAAACAACACATGAACAAAATAAGAAGATTAACAAAGAGATAGAAATCATAAAACAAAACAAAACAAATTTTGGAGCTGAAGAATGAGATGAATAAAATTTTACCATAATAAAGGCCACTAATCCCACAGCATTAAACTCAAGCAATGAAATGCAATAAGCTTTTTTTCTAAGATCAGGAACAAGACAAGGATTATGACTCTTATTACATTTAACATAGCATTAGAAGTCCTAGACAGAGCAATTAGTCAACAAAAAAAAAGGCATCCAAAGTGGAAAGGAAGAAGTAAAACTATCACTATTTGTGGATAATATGAATTTATATATAGAAAACCCTAAAGACTCTACCAAAAAAACTTAAAACTAATAAACAAATTCAGTAAAGATGCAGCATATAAAAACAATATACAAAAATCTATTGTGTTTCTATATACTAGCAACAAACTATCAGAAAGAGAAATTAAGAAAAAAATAACTTACAACTGTATCAAATAGAATAAAATAGAACAAACAATCCTAAAATTTGTGTGGAACCACAAAAAGCCCCAGTCAAAGCAATCTTGAGAAAAGAGAACAAAGCTGGGGGCATCACACTCCTTGATTTCAAAGTATATTGCAAAGCTATAGTAATCAAAACAGTTCCACCAAAAATTAAAAACAGAACTACCATATGATCCAGCAATTCCACGTCTGGTTATATAGTCAAAGGAATTAAAATCACTTGAAGAGATATCTATAACGCATAATCACTGCAGCATTATTCACAACAGCTAAGACGTTGTGAATAGCTTAGGGCAAACAATCTAAGTGACAGACAGGGGAAGCCGGGATGGCTCAGTGGGTTAGGCGCTCACTTTGCAGCCCTGGGGACCGAGGATCGAATCCTGGGCCCGGCCCGTGTGGACCCACATGCTGAACTGGGGAGTGCCCCCAGTTCAGTTCTCACCGGGGCAGGACCCCGGCCCAGTTCCTGCCCTGTGCAGCCCCACGCCCACCTGTGGAAGGAAACTATGTGAAAAAACCAATGATGTGCAACTGTGGAGACTGTTCTGGGCCCTCCCCCTTCTCTCTGTCTCTGTCTCTGTATCTCTCTCTCTCTCTATGAAAAAACAATAAAAATAAATCTTTAACTGACAGACAATTGATAAATAGATAAGGAAGATGTGGTACACACACACATACACACACACACACATACACTGGACCAATGAAATATATTCAGTCACAAGAAAGAAGGAAACCCTGCTATTTGCAACAACATGGGTGTACCTTGAAGGCATTATGCTAAGTGAAATACCAGTAAGTCAGATGGAGAAAGACAAATTCTGAACAATTTTATTTATACCTAGAATCTAAGAAAGCTAAACTCAGAAATAGAGAATAGAATGGTGGCTGACAAGGGCTGGGGGTACAGGGAAGGGGGATATGTTTATCGAAGGATAAAACTTTCTATTAGGAGATGAAAATGTTCTGAGGATCTGATGTGCAGCATGATTACAATTAACAATATTATGTTATATACATAAAAGTTGCTAAGAGAATAAATCTTAAATGATTTCAGCAAAACAAAAGATAATTATATGAAGTGATGGAGGTATTAACTAACCTAATTTTGGTAATTATTTTGCAATATATATGTGTATCAAAGCATCCTGTTGTACACCTTAAATTTACAGAATATTTTGAGCTGATTATATCTCTATAAAACTGGAACAAAAGAATAAGGAACAAATATGAAATGAGTTAGTATTTGTTAAGCATTCAGAAGATTTAAGACATAGTTACGTGTTTTGAAATAAGTAAAATAAAGCAGCATATGGTTCACAGACAAAAACAGATGTGTAACCAAATAACGGAGCAATGGTAAAAGTGTGATAAGATGTTTTCCGGAAGCTCATGGAGGAAGGAGACTAGCCCTAGAGGGGAGGTCAGGAAAACCTCCTCAGGGAAGATGGGGAAGGCAGTCCTTAAACTGAATCTACCGCATAAGAGAGCTTCCAGGGAGACAAGTGAGCATGCAGAGGTGTCTGAGTTACTGCTGCTAGTTAGTTGGCCATCTCTCCTTCTAGGTCCTCCCAGACCACATGGGAAGAAACAAACCCCCAAACAAGAAGTGCCCTTGGCTGGGCTGAAAAAAAGAAGCGCTCAGAAACTTTGCTTTCAAGACCTCACTCCTGAGTCATCAGAGTGCTTGGACAATTAACCAGGCTCCTAACAGCCACTGCGTTTCACACACAACCAGTGTGATTGAGCCAATTCAGCTGGGAATGTGCTGCAACATTGATTCCTTATGGGGACATCAGAACAGCTGTGTTATCTCTATGTCTTGAAGGCCCCACACTGAAGAAACAATGAAGAGAACTCCGTTTGAGAGGGTGGAGAAAAGGCTGCTCTCATTGACGCCAGCCTTCCTTGCTACCTCTGAACAGCTTCCTCCCAAAAAATCTAAATCCTGCCTGAAAGAGATCTAAGTCCAGGGCGTATAGCACAGGAAGGCACTGAAACTTCCCTCCTCACTTCATGCTTCTATCTGTGTGACTGAGTGAAGAGAGCAAGCAACAGAGGCAGGCTTCCACTCATGAAACACATACCCTGAAGCCTCAGTAGTAAGAGGCTTCCAGCCTTCTCCCTTTGCAGCTGGAACAAGACTTTTTGTGGGCAACCTCCATTCCAGTCCCTCTTCCGGGTCTGACTCTTCCACCTACCACCTTTCCCTTTTATGTCAACTGGCTTCTTCCATAGCAGTCCCTACACCAATTAACTAGTGCCCCAAAGAGGCCATGGGAGCAAAACATGGGTAAATAAAAAATCCTCATCAGCACTGCTTGTCTTCAGAAGTGATCTCAGATGAGTTATGGCGTGCTCATCTGGAATTCAGTCATTAAGCAGCTACAAGTTGGTACCCGCTGACTGTACTTATGGAGCACTTTACCTCAGGCACTGCAGATTTATAGGATTCCCACACACCCACACATTGCGGGGTTGTTTTGTAGCCAAAATTATTCACGGAGTTCCCCGAGTATGTGTGCAGGATGAATGCCATACCATAGCACTCTGTGTAGCCCTGGGATATCCACTTTTTTTGTTGCTTAACTGAGCCAAAGTGTCACAGAAAAAGAGGCCCTTGGAGTGCCTTTTCCCTCCACCCTGGAGGTTGGAGAGCCACCCCGAGCATAGCAGCTGCCCATTCTGTTCATTAGAATTTATCTCATCAGTACATCTTGCCAACTATAATGCCCAGCTCTGTGGTTCACAAGGAACAGTCCTATGGTCCCCAGACCAGCAACTTCACTATCACCTGAGGAAAACTGATAGAAATACAGATTCATGAGCTCCACCCCAGACCTAGGGACTTAACAGCTCTGAGGTGGAGCCCAGAAATCTCTATTTTAATAGGTCTACCAGGTGATTGTAAGATGCATGCTCAAGTTTGAGAACCACTGATGGAGACTTTGCTGTGAAGGACCAAATCATACATACGAGTATGTTAGGCTCTGCTGGCCATATATTCCTGTTGCAACTACTCAACTCTGCCATTGTACTGTGAAGATGGCCATACACATTATGTAAAGTGAATGAGTTTGACTGTTCTAATAAAATTTTATTTACAAAAACAAGCAGGAGCCCAGACCTGGTCTCAGAGAGGTAATTTGCCAACCCCTGAGAGTTTATATGCTGTTTCATCAGTCAAAATTTTGAACTCATCCATGTTTCTGATCTTGGGTTCTTTAGAAGTTTTTATTATTTGTGGAGGTTTTTAGAAATTATATTTACCCACAATAAAAAAAGAAAAACTCTACAGAAAAGTACGAAGCACTGTATCTTTTCCAAAGGCCTGGAAAGTATGCAATTGCCCCATTTCACAGGGAAACTTAGGTACAGACAGGAGGATCAGTGCCAACCATGCTGTACAATCAACATTAGGCTCCATGAGGACAGAAGGCCTGTTTCCGTAAAACAAAACAGGAACAGTATCTAGCAGAGTTGTGCAACAGTGACCCAGCACATATGATTACAGCCAACCACACTGCTGAGCCCAGTTAGCTTATACTATGCTGCCTCCTATTGGGGACTACACACTCTAGTAAAACAAAAATGGATGTGAACTATTTTCAAAGTAATTTTTGGCTCATTATTTCTCTAGACTTATCAACAAGGGGTCCATCTAGAGATCATCTTGTTTGCAGAGCGTTTGGTCCTCTTTCCCCACCATGAGTATCGTATGAACGTCTTTCAATAGGGTGGAGATAGGTTTAGTCTAACCAGGATGGCATCTAGACCTCACTTTGAAAGAGTTCTGACAACATAAAACCTCCAAAATGAGTCAGGCAGAGACTCTAGGCCAGAAACATAATTATCAAGAAAATTATAAACTGAGGTAGCTGGGCTACTATACTAAAGCCACAAGTGAGGTGCCATGTGCAATCTAATAGTGATAAAAAAGTGAGAAAAGACTCTCGGTGTTTTCACGCTGATATTTGTGCTCAGATGAGCGAGGTTATCTTACAGTTACAAACAGCTCCCAAACTTCGGTGGCAACAAAGGATTTTGAGGGATGCAGATTCTTTTTTAAGGTGGAGTTCCCTGAAGTCATAGCACAGAGGTCCAGACTGCTTTAATCTTACAATCATGCCTCTAAAATAAAGCCTCCTGCAGGAACCCCATTTCCTAGGAAAGACAGACAGAGGTGCCTGGACTTTCCATTGCCTCTGCTCACAAGTGACCCAGGCCTAGGCACAGGGCCCTGACCAATTGCAAGGGGGCCTGTCTTCCAGGGCCATTAAAAGGGGAGGAGCACTGGATGTGATACTCTGAATTGGAATTTGTGATGTCCACCAATTTATGTGGTGAATCTTTGCAGCACCAGAAGGAGGAGGATAGTGAGTGCAAAAGCCAACCACGGCTTAGAGGAGGCCTAAACGAGGAGTGTTTTGAAATAGCCTGGACATATCACGTGAATAAGTAATAAACAATGCCATTTCATAATGTCTATTAAACACAGCTCCCTGATGTCGTAGTTCTCAGTACAGGCCTGTTCAAGTGTTACTGTGATTGCCTCTACACTTTAAGGGAGTCAGATCAGGTGGTAGATATAGATGGAAAGGGTATCAGTGAAAGAGGGCAGACACCAAATTAACACCATGGAAAGCAAACACCGAAATGGAAACAATGACCAGACAGGCCAAGAAGTGCCTGCTGTTTCTTTTCTCTCCACGTTCACTGGCTCTCTGCCTTCAGACAGGATATATTTACCCTCTCGAGTCTCTTGCTTTATCCCACTTCGATTTCTCTGGCTGAAAGATGATACTGGGTAAAACCCTGAAAGATAAGGGCTCATGGCTCCCCTTTCTGTGCTTAGCCTCTGTCTGCTCACCCCTTATCTGTCCAGCACATGGTTCTTTCACCAGTAAATACCATTGCCTGAGCATCTATTGTGTACCAGGCACAGCACTAGGAGCTTTGAAAGTATTATCTTACTTAATACCAAATCATTGTACCCAATTTACCGGTTAATGAAACTGAGAACAAATGAGGTTAATTCCTATACACAGTTACACATTTAACAAATGGCAAAACTGGAACCTGCACTCAGGCCTGATGACTCCGAAGCCAGACGATGCTCTCTCTGCTATGGGGTGTTGTCTTCCTAATCATTGCTTTTGTTTTCATTCATCAGACATTCAGAGAGCACTCGCAATGCTTCCTGCAACCTCACAAGGATCAACAACACAGAGATAAGCCCTTCAGGTGCTCACGTCTAACTCGATGCCACAAATGTGGTGAAGATGTGCACACAAACGCAAGGTGAACGCTGTAACCTACCTGGACAGGATGCAGAAGACCTCAGACAGGGGTTCACACGGACTGACTGAGGAAAGCTTGGTGGCTGGGGGTGAGGCGAGTGGGGAGATTTTAACCAGGTGCACTTTTGTGTCTTTCAAAAATCAGGATCCCAGTGGGACAATACCAGGCATGTGGAGTTGGTGGGTGATGGGTCCCTAGTGAGGGGACATAGGTCACCTGTATTCCTGTCCATGGCTACTGCCACACCACACCTTGAGTAGTCCTTGGTTTTATGCCAGCCAATCCAAATGTTGGGACTTTGATCAGGACTAGCTCTTCATAGGAGGGCCTGGAATGAGGATGTAACCATGGCTGCTAAGAAAGAATTTGAATCAATTCTGGGACTTGAGCCAGAAGGCCTTCCAATCTCCCAGGTGAACTTAACCTATAAGAGCAAGCCTGGGAATAAGGGCTACTTCTCCCAATATCATGGTCCACTAGTTATTTATTATTCAGACGGTCACTCAAAAATTTCTTGGCCACCCACCAGTGGACCACGATTGATGTTTCGCCCTTTCAAGTGGTCTCGAATGTGATATCCAGACCAGCAGCAGCAGGAGCACCCAGAAGTTTCATAGAAATGTAAATTCTCAGGCACCATGCCTGACTTACTGCAGTAGGACTTCTGCGCCAGTTTTAAATTTGTGGAGAAATTCCACTCTAGATACTCTATTTCTCTTCCCAAAAGACGGTTAGGATCTTGAAGGGCCTACAAGATGTGGTCCTTCAGCCCCTATGTGGGACTATGCCCCCCATCCCACTTCTTCAGAACCAGCCTGAGTCAGTCACTACTTGAAAACCACAAATTCTCAGTGAACTTCAGGGAGGCCATTGCATTGCATAGAACAATTTGAGAGAGAGAGTGACATAACTATTAGACGTATTGACAGGTGGTGTAATGGGTTGCTGGGGCAGTGGACAGCAGATGAGTGAGCATTGGCTCTTGAAAGGAGAGGGAAAAAGAAGGGGTATCCTGGAGCAGAGACTAGAAGGTCACTTATGAATGGTGCAACAAGAGCACAGCCATACTCTGGGCATTGTCCTAGCTGCCAAGAGGAGAGGCAAGAAACAAAATACAGGAACTGCCCCCTGCCCTAACATGCACACAAGGGAGCAGTTAGACAACAGAGCACTTCAATTTAACACACTGTTTATTGAGCATCTACTCTATGTCAGGCACTATGAAAGCAAAGAGACAATACAAGAGAGTAGTAAGAATGTGGACCATGCAGCCAGAGTGCCTGGCTTTCAATCTCCACGTGGGGTGATGCTAGCCAGTGGTACCTGCATAACCAGGCCAGCTTTGTGTACAGGTAGCATCTGTTTCAGTGGTCACAGCTTTGCCTTTGATTGGTAAGTACCTGAATCGCCCTGTTACATCTTTTGGCTATCACTTAGGTTGTCACTTGGCCACAGAATGAACTTAACAACCTATTAAGCTTCTCCACACTTCCATTTCTTTACCTGTGAAATGAGAGCAGTAGCAATACCAACCTCAAATGTTATGAGGATTAAAAGAGTTAACATAAGCACTATGCTTAGAATGGTGCCTGGTGCCTTACAAGTTCTCAACCAATATTAGCTACGATAATGCTTTTCTCCCAAAGCATGAACAGTGCCTGAGCGAAGGCCAGCTTCCCAGAGTTAAGACATCCACACAGAATAGCCAGAGATGCTAAAAACAGAAGCTTGATTCCCATAGTGACTGAAGTCCAGGGCTTGACACCCACCATCAGCTCAGAGCAGCAGGAGGCAGCTGGATGGCTACAGACAGTGGGGTGAGGATGATGACACCACTTCCTGTCTCAGGCCAAATAGCCGTTGCACACACAGATGACCTTGCTCTCCTCCAGAACATGCAGATGTGTTGGCACTAATGCTGGAACAGGCCCTTGGAGCCCATTCAAACGGGGAGAAATATTTAGATTCATTCAAAACCACTCCAGATTTTTGGCTCTTATTTTAGATAAACAAGATAAGCAAACTTGGCCAAAATGAGAACTGATAATAAATACTGGTGTGTTTTGTTCTGTTTTGTTTTTTAGGTAGGTGTGTCTGTGTGTCTGTATGTCTATCTTTCTAATTCTTCAAAGTCAGATGTTCCAAATCTAAATTATCTCACGGAGAATGTCTGAAGGATTTCTAGAGTTTGTTTATCTATAGAACAAGTAGTCTTAACCATTAAAAACTGAGCACCAGTGAGTGTACGTAGGTGGTTTGTCTTGAGGCTCATGGATATTTTTGGTGGGCAAAATGGCATGAAACCATTACTCTAAAAATGTATAACCCTTACTACTCATTGGCCATTTGGAGCCCTCTTTCAGCACACTGCTCCCCTAGTCAGTCATCCAGCACAGATTTTCTCAAGGAAGGACATGTACAAGGACACCCACACACGTCAACAACTATTTTGCTTCAGGCCAGGAGCAGATGGTGCAGTTCTGCAAAGATTGCAGACCCCTGATCGTTCAACTACCACCACCACCTCCCTTCAGCACAAACCACTGGAAGTTGGTTCAACACATGTCTTCATACCTTCTAGACATAGAGTCAGTTGCCTCTCTTCTGCATTCTAAAATAGGCACTTGGCACTGGGGCAGAATGAAACATTTTTTTAAGTATTTAAAAGCACTACATCACTACACAGAGAAAGTCAAGTTTATATTCAAACAGGATAATATGCAAGTATTAAAATGAGAAAGAAATTGATGTATGTTTTGTACACCTGAAACTAATAATAAAAATTTTTAAAAAGGAAAAAACGCAATACATACATACAGTACATATAGACATTGCATACATACATGCATACATACATACATACATGCATTCATTAAAAATAAAAAAGGAATTGATGTAGAAACTTACAACTTCTCAAGCAGACCTGGACAGGAAGACATCACTTGCAACTATGGAGAAAAAGAGCAATACAAAATAGCCTATAGTGGGTCACAGGTGCAAATGTGCAAATGCATTCAATTTATTTTGAAGCTCCAAATGACCAATATGAGATCCATCTCCTTAAAAAAGAATAAATAAATAAAAGAAACCTCTCTTTTCATCACAAGAAATCATAAAATCAGCTGAAAGTTACCAACGTGCTTTTATCCTGTAACACTCTTCTATACTTAGGCCCAAATGGTAGTATCACACATTTGTTAGTCAGACAAAAACTTCACACGTGTCTTTATATTTGTGCTTGTTCACGAAAGCAGGTAGGGAAGAACCCAAACAGGGTGACAGCCTGGTGCCTCTCCATGAGCGATCTCACCAGCGTCCCAAATGCGGTACGTGACAACACCATGGGAGCAAAGAGGACAGCCAAGGACCAGCAATTCTCCCTTCCAAATAGGTCTAACACCCTTTGGGTATTCTGATAACTGCCTAGAACTCTAATCCAACCCTCCATGATCTTCCCCTCCTATCCACCCTTTCCCCTTTGTTTCCCTTGAATGGACCTTGGCCAGATTAATTTTCTTAAACCAGACATGAGCAAACCAGTGGTAGCTGCCAAGCTTCCCAACCACAGGGAATCACATGCACACTCTGGCCCTGGTGCCCCTCAGCCACGTGGCTCCATCGGCTAATCAGCCACTGCAGCCAGAATAGCCTGAGCATGACCCCACTGTCCACCTGATTCCCCCTGAGAACCCTTCATCCCTCCTCCTCACCTTTTCCAAGCCCCTCCAAATCTAAGTCAGATCCCATTACTTCCACAAAGTTTTCCTTCACTCCTCTAGTCTGAAGGGTTCCTTCCCAAATTTTAAGAACAATATTGTTTGCGATGGCTCTATTTGCTACCATGTGGAGAAGAACATAGCAAGAGATTAAAGCCACTCTACAGAGAGAAGGTGAGATAGGCATGTTTAATATAAAACTAGAATCTTTCAATCCTTTCTGAAATTAAGCAAAGGATAAATAAATCAATTTTTCTATAAATCTTCAACCAGAACGGCCAAAAAAAAAAAAAGGAAACAAGTTTCAAAGGAAGACAAAGCCAAAGTTGGCAAGAGTATTAAGCAAATGAAACTCCCATATACTACTAGTAGGAGGGGAAATTTGTCAATCTCTTTGGGAAAACACTAATAACTACTACAGTTTAGCATAAGCTTACTACAAGAGACAGCAATTTCAACAAAACAAGTGCACAGATGCAACAGGAGAGAGACTCTGGAATGTTCACAGTTGCACTAATGTAGTTGCCAAATACTAGAAACAACCCAAATGTTCATTAACTATAGAAGGAATAAATTACTCGAGTGAATAAACATAATGACTTAAAACATGGCAGTGTAAATGAATGGACTCAGCTACCTACCACCACATGGATAAATCTCACAAAGACAAATGAATGAAAGAACCAATCATAAAAGAAACGGGGTAATAGTTAGAAAGGAACACAAAGATGTTTCTGAGGTTCTGATAATGTTCTGTTAGTGAACCTGGAGGCTGCTTACATGAACGTGTTTACTTTGTGAAAAGCGATCAAGCTGTGCACTTCTGATGAGTACAATTTGTCTTACACATAAATTATATTTAAAGTTTGCATGTGTCTGCATGTGTGTGTGCATGAGGGAGAGAGAGAAAGAGAGAGAGATTGCCAACTGGAAAACAAAGAAGGGAATCACTAAGACACCATAAATAACATCCATAAGCACAGGGAGTTAGTCTCATGGGTGAGTGAGCTGTGCAGTTGCTCACGCCCTGTGCTGATAAAGTCCCCAGTTTGGATCAATGCTCTGCTGTCACTGTATTAAAACTCCTAATAAACTTTGAATCAGGGTCCTACATTTTCCTTTTACTTTGAACTCTGTGAATTACATAGGTAATTCTTAGTACAGGTTTTCGCCAGCTCCCAGTATCCAGAATCTAAAATTCTTCTAGTAGATCCAAAAGCAGGTCACCAAATTGAACAGACTCAACCTCAAAAATACTTTTGGATGCCTTTTGATGGAAAATTAAACTGCTGCTGCCTTTTTTACCATAAAGTGCAGAGAAGCCAGCTGACTTCAAAGGCCATAGCAGGGCAACAAGGCCATGGGGAGGGGAGGGAAGAGAGCTGCCACCTTGTGAGTCCTGAGTCAGTTCCTGAATGAATCAGGGAAACTACTTGGTGGAGCCAGGTACTAGAGAAGGGTGTGTCCCCAATCTGATGGTTACAATGTGCTGTCTCAGCTCCCTTTTCTTTCCTCTAGGTCAGGGGTCTCCAACCCCAGACCATGGAATGGTATCAGTCCATGGCCTGTTGTGAACCAGGCCACAGAGCAGGAGGTGAGAGGCGGGCAAGTGAGTGAAGCTTCATCTGTATTTACAGCCGCTCCCCATCGCTCACATAGCTTCCTGAGCTCTGCCTCCCGTCAGATCAGCAGCAGCATTAGATTCTCATAGGAATGTGAACCCTATTGTGGACTGCACAGGCGAAAGATCTAGGTTGCATGCTCCTTATGAGAACCTAATACCTGATAATCTGAGATGGAGCTGAGGCGGTGATGTTAGCACTGGCAAGCAAACAGCTGCAAATACAGATTAACATAAGCAGAGAGGTTTGACTGCATAGAGACCATAATAAATCAATTGCTTGCAGACTCATATCAAAACCCTGTACGTGAGTGGTAAGTGACAGTTAGGGTGTGTCTGGCACTTGAATCATCCTGAAACCACCTCCCAGCCCCAGCCCCTGTCCATGGAAGAACTGTGTTCCACAAAAGGTTGGGATCGCTGCTCTATTGAATGAACTGCCCTTGGGGTCAGGTGGTATCTGGTACTTCTCCACGTAAGGGTCTTTCCAGCATGTCGGGATGGGGAATGAGGGATAAGTATGCCTAATTCTGGGGCTACTGACAGACCTAAAGCCATGTCTTCCGTTCTGCCTTTACTGGTAATGATGACATCGGGCTTCTACCTGATTCCCCCTTTGTTCTTGGTTCTCAATCATTTAGAACCCAGGCAAGGAAAGGGGAGCTGACCAGGTTTCTAGAAAATTACTGTGCTTTTCTTTCTTTTTAAAAATGGCAGCAGAGCCCTTGTGCAAGAACCACCCACATAGTGTTCTGTGACCACATACACATGATGAAAACCAGGCTGCCCTCTGTGTGGCTGGCTTTCAGGCAGGAGGCTCTGCATCTCAGATGAAACAACCTTTCCCTCCCTCTAAACACTAATGAGCTTGCTTCTGCCCCTCTCTCCTCCCTCCTGTTGCTGGGTACCTTTGGAGAGACAAACCGAGCCTGTTGTCTCTAGACAGCCAGGCCACCAAGGTCATTGCATCTTTTTTAGTCCTAAGAGTCCAACTAGGCGGGCTTCTCACCCTGAAATCATTATCTGCTGAATTACATCCAATTCCACAGTTGGCAATAAAGCCTGACTGACCATCACCCCTATTTTCTGCCTGAATTTAACTGGAAATCTTCCAGGGTTATTGCACGTGAAAGGAAGAACACTCTGATTTTCAAATGAAAGTGGATAAAACTCCCAGGGTATGCCTGGGTCAAACAACCATTCCTGCTGACTCTGGGAAACCGAGCAGTTAGCTGCACTCGATTTCAATTAGCCCCAAGGAAACCTTTCCTTCTCATATGACAGCAAGAATAATATTTTTTTCTTTATCTGCTGTCAACCTGCACATTTCAAATATGTGCCATGCATTTTTGTGACTTGCTTATCTTTGTGAACCTGTCTCTCAGTGACTCATTCCATCCATGGGCTTGTTCACCTGAATAATTTCATATCACCTTGCATTCATTCACTCACGTATTCAGTCATTAGCTGCTTACTCATTCAGCAACATAGCACTAAGTGGGCATTCATTCCCCCTACCCTACATTCCCTTCACGGCATTTTCTTTATGTTCTTCAATGCCTTGTTCATAGTACTTCTCCCAAAAAGCCTTCTTTAATTAAGTCTATCCAACTATAATCATATCCCTCCAATCGCTTTGATTTCTTCTGTGTCTACTCAATAGTAAGTGCTTAGTCTGCTTAGTACTGAACTCCCAGTACTAACCCCCCTGACTTCACACACATTTTAGTCAAGTCCAGTGATTCAGATGGGGAGGACTGGCAGTGAATAAGAGTTTAACGGGATGGGGCGTAAGGGTCCTCTGTTATTCATAAAAAGCATATTAATTGTCACACTGTATATAAAATGATAAATGTGTACAATGATTTTTGCAATCCAACTATATGCAGTATAGGTTGATAAATCCCTGATCTGAGCGAATACAAAGAAAATATAGTGATCCTCAATAGGACTTGTTTCTAAAGGAAAGTACCAGCACCTGAGCTGGAAAAGGGCAAGGTTCATCTGTCAGTCTGCCCTAGGTTCATCTCTGCCCCCAGAACAAAAACCATCTTTCACAAGTCTTTGTCCAAGCCCTCTCTCTACATGGAATGCCCTCTCCTTCCCTGTATGAAATCATATCTGTTCTCAATTCCAAATATTACTTCATGCTTAAGACTTCCTGGCCCTATCAATTGTAAGTGGCCTTGCTTTTTCTAAATGCTCTATAAGATGCCTCACCTCGGGCACAAATTGAAGTATGGCAAATAGTAACACCTTTCTATTCAACCACCCTCCTGATAGTAAACTCTCTGAGGATAGGAACCACACTTATTTATGGCTTTTAGCCCATGACATTAGGATACAGCAAAGAGCACTTCATTCTTTCCCTAAACCATATTATATTGGTTCTAAGCCTTACCAGTTGGCTGGAAATACATTAAATTTCAGCCATGGGTGAGCTCCCTCCTCATATCTGCCTTTCCACAACCACCATAAGACTATACAGTATTGAGAGACGTCATCAAGATGGCGGTGTGAGAGGAGCTCTGGAAACCTGTCCTGGAAAGAACAATTTAAACAACTGAAATCCAACTACAGAATCCCTAAGCAACACACAGCCTCTCCTGAGGTACCCATTCATCGCACGAAAATACCTAACGTTGGAGAAAGCAAGGCGAGTGAGAGAGATAGGGAGCAGTGCAGAGACACCACGGAGTGCAACCGGGAGACCTACCTACCTACCTGAGACCAGCAGCAGAGAGGCTGACTGAGGTGGGAGCCCAGGTCCAGGAGCAGAACGACTGTGGGCGGTGGGAGGCCTGGAACGGACAGAGGCAGAGGTGCAGACGCCAGAGTGCGGGGTGGACGGAAAAAGCGGGTGCAGCAGATGGTGGCGAGAGGCCCCGGTGGGAGTGCGGGAGAAGCAGCCCAGGCATGGTGAGGGCGGCCAAAGCGCGGGGCAGGAGGCTGGAGCAAGGCCCCCGCAGCAGCCAGAGATCAACACCAGTGACCGGGCAGCTGGAGCTGTGGGCCTGCAGAGCATAGGCCCAGCAACTGGAGCCAGAGGTGGGTGTTCCAGTGGCTGGAGCACCGGCAGCAGGAGTGTGCTGGTGGCTGAAGCACAGAGAGGCCCTGGTCGAGGTGGGGCCCCAACCGGAGCACTGTGTGGCCTTGAACACAGAACCTGGCTGCTTCCTCGGCCTTGCTGTGTCCTAAGGCTCACCCTGCCAGCTCCACCTAGAGCCTGCCTTTAGTGAGCTGCTGTGGGGAATCTGCCATTATCCTCTAATGCAAGCAGACCTGCACCTTTCCCAATAAACCCCGCCCCAACCCTTTCCACTGAAGCCAACAGAGGGACCTAGGAAAGCTGAAGCACGGGTGTGGCAGCTTGTGACTGCAGGGGAATCTCGGAGACATGGAATACCATTGCCCACCATATCTTCCCCAAGAGAAGGTGTACAGAGACCAGGATGACTGAGTCAAAGAGAAGCCCACCTTCTACGATGTCTCCCATTGTGAGAAAACCAAATAAACAAGAGTAAATATTATAAGACACTGCAGCAACACCAGCTGGGAAGTAAAAGAAAGATTTCTTCACATCTACCAGGGGAAAAGACCTCATATCCAGGAAAAGAAAAGCTCCAACAGCAATGAATACCCTTGTGAATAAATATGCTCAGAAAGAAAAAGAAAAATCTCCAGAAAGGAATTTGAAGAAATAAAAATTTAGAAGTTAAATGACACAGAATTCAAGACTGCAATTCTGAAAACACTAAAAAAGATTAAAGAAAACTGGCAAAGTACACAGAGAGAGCTAAGTGACCTCAGAAAGAAAATGAAATCTATGAAAAAGATGCAAATAGAAATTCTGGAGATAAACAACATAATAAAAGAAATAGAAAATGAAATAGCTACTGTAGGAAGCAGAGATGACCAGACGGGGAAAAGAATTAGTGAAATCGAAGGCAGAAATTTGGAAATGTCACAGAAGGAAGAAGAGAGAGAAATAAGAGCTAAAAGAAATAGAAGTTATCTATGAGACCTATCTGACTCCATTAGAAAGAATAAGATAAAAATAATAAGTATTCCTGGCCAACAGATATATGAAAAAATGCTCAACTTCACTAGCAGTTAGGGAGATGCAAATAAAAGCCACAATGAGATACCATCTTACACCTGTTAGAATGGCTATAATCAACAAGACAAGGGATAACAAGTGCTGGAGAGGCTGTGAAGAAAAAGGAACCCTCATACACTGCTGGTGGGGATGTAAACTGGTACAACCACTATGGAAGGCTGTATGGAGATTCCTCAAAAAATTAGGAATGGAATTACCATATGACCCAGCAGTCCCTCTACTGGGTATCTACCCCGCCCCCCCCCAAAAAAACACTGAAAACCTTAATCTGCGAAGATGTCTGTACCTGCATATTCATTGCAGCACTGTTCACAGTGGCCAGAACATGGAAACAACCAAAATGCCCTTCGATAGATGACTGGATAAAGAAGATGTGGTACATTTACACAATGGAATACTACTCAGCGATAAGTATTTGTGACAACAAATACAGTCATTTGTGACAACATGGATGAACCTTGAGACCATCTTATTAAATGAAATAAGTCAGTCTGAAAGAATCAGAAA
>PVKE010021872.1:0-26102 GCA_004027555.1 Craseonycteris thonglongyai
GGTGGGAGTGGGCACTAGATATAAGGTGATGGAAGGGGAACTGATACTGAGTGATGGGCACATAATACGATGCATGAATGATGTGATGTGGACTTGTACATCTGTAAACTGTCTAATTGTTACCAACCAATGTAACCTCATCAAATTTAACAATAAATTAAAGAAAAAAAAATAATTTTAAAATAATTCCTAACCAAAAAATATACAAAATATTAGATTCAACCTCCAACTCAAAAAATTGCACTATGTGAGTGCCCTTTAGTTGTATACTTTTAAAATGAACTGCAGATTAATTCATTTTTTGTCTTCTAGAGCTCTTTAAATCCTACACACATTTAAAATTCCTATTTAAATTTGATACAGTTTCTATCTTCTAAAAATCAAATAGCAACTTTCATAGTTTTATACTGGGTAAAAACTAGGCTTATTATTATACACACTGGTATTTCGATCTTAGTGAGCTGGCCAGGGAGATATTAAGACTATACCAGGACTCAGGAAAAAAAGTTCTTATCATCAAATAAGAAAGTGTGACAAAACCATCAATGATCAATATATAATTTCATTATTGCTCAAATTACTTACAAGATAGATTTAGAAGTTAAGGAATTTACCTCTATGGGACCATGAATAGCTTATTTCAAAGTACTGATGTGTTCAATTATGAAGTGACATGTCTCAGACCTATTTTGAATACATATTTTTATGGACATGACTCTATTTAATTTTGAAAATAGATTCAATCACAAATCCATTAACCTTACTTGAAGTAAATCTAAAAATGAAATGTCCTTGATGTTGGTTGATTTTCTAGCTTTTATTATTTTTCTAAAGAGATACTCTGAAATGCCATACATAGTAAGAAAATATATATTTTGTAGTTTTTTGCATGCAAAAGTTTGTATTCTTAAGCATCAGTAGGGAAAAATTTAGTATGCTAATGGATTTAGCTATCAGAAGATACCTGAACTTAAATTATTGTGCATAAAAAGATTCTTAAATGCTTTGTTATTCAATATTTTTGGAAATAATAGTATATTTTATTCACAGAAATTAAGTTTTACAAATAGCAAATGATTCTTTTATTAAATCAGAATCAAATTACTAATTCCAGTATTAATGGTTAGCTTTGACATGTTTAAAAAGGGTAAAAGGTACTTAATAGACCTGTCTTCAACACTGAAATGAACAACTGTTCAGGGAAATGAAATAGTTCAAAGATACATTTTTTTTTCTGTCAATCTGTGAAATATAATACAATTATTCTCTTTTAATGAATCTCTCATTGAGGAACAATCTTTCAGAGCTTGAACATGTAAAAGATAATGATAATGGGAGCAGCTTTGTAAATAAAAGGATGGAATGAGATTGTTATTTTGTGCCATATTATGGGATAATTAGAGTAACAGTGTGACATTCATCAGGCATTTGAACTTTCTCAAAAAAAACTCCCTAGAGCTCATTTAAATTAGTCATGTTTATCCATGGAGAATTTTTGTCTTATTTCAAATGACTGTCACCTTATGTCAGGTCTCAATCTAGCTTATTCTGATTAATATCAGCACTTTCCAGCAGCCAGCAGACACTGCCTAAAACAGATACCACCCCCCCTCCCCCAGAATTTATAAATCCACAGATTATCAAAAGAAGAGCTCTAGAAATGTTTTTATTAAGCCAAGAAAGTAATTATTCAGTGTGGAGAGAATGATTAGCTTTATGAATGTCTTATCAATTTCCATAAAAATAGAGTTGGCTGGGCACTGTCCAAGAAACTAACACTTTTATGTTAACTAGCTCTACATAATAAAAGACGATATTCATGAAAACTACATTCATGGTGATGGAACTCTGAGTGGTTAGTTGCCTTGGTTAACTCAAATTCATACTGCTCAAAGATAATTTAAGGGGAAGCCGGGATGGCTCAGTGGGTTAAGCGCTCACTTTGCAGCACCGAGGACCAGGGATCGAATCCCGGCAGCGGCCCGTGTGGAACCATATGCTGAACTGGGAGCTCCCCCAGTTTAGTTCTCTCTCTGTCTCTGGATCTCGATCTCTGATCTCTCGATCTCTCTCTCTCTCTCTCTCTCTCCAAAATAAATATTTAAAAAAAAAAAAGATAATTTAGCAGCTGATGAGATTTTACTCAAAAAGTTGGTCTCTTTGCTCTCTAGTGGATGCACTGGCACCATTAGACAAGAGTGTACTAGGAGAACTAGGTACTAGATTATGGTGGTTTCATCATATCCATTAAGGTAACCAGAAAAACAAAAATCCCCCCCAAAAAACCATAAATAAAAAGAGTTAAAATAAAATTCAATGTCTCTCTTGGTATGGCTTCAAATCTCTAAATAGAATGTCATTCCACAAGATGGTGCAACTGAAATTTAATTCTCAATAAGAATATAGTTTTGCTTGGTTATTATTTTCAATCTTGATGAAAATGAAAACAGTTTTTAATACCAACAAAAAAAATATGGAACCATGACTATGTTTAACGATTTATGTAGTTGATTTCATGTCTTTTTGATAGTTCTTTTTTGTTTACTGTTTAAAAATAAAAAGTCTTTCCTAATTTATTGTAATTGCACACTCCCTGGGATACGTCTATTATATGAGACTTAAATTATTACCCTCAAGTGGTAAGATTACTACAGGGCTTTATATTTAGGAAGAATCTATGAATAGTCTCATATTTGGAAATTTTATGTGATTACTATTTGAAAGCATACTTCAGAAGTATTATTTAATTAACTGAGGCTTATATAATCAGCCAATATTTACTTAACATAAAAATATATTTCATATTACCACAACTGCATGAACTGAACTTAAAATTATATGTAGTCTTAACCTTAGCCTAAAATTGTAATAACAACCTGCCATTATTTTCAACAAACTCTGCATTGAATACCACGTCATGGGAACAATTAAGATGGTCATTTCATCACTGATATTAGATGGTATTGAACAGAAAATGACCCATTAAAGCACTTATATTTTTCATCCTCCCCTGAAGTTACAATTAAAATCAATAGCTAGACCTGAAAACAATGCAATTCATATCAAATAAGGTCACCTCATTAAATTTAACAACATCAACAACAAAGTTGTGGTACATTTATACAATGGAATACTACTCAGCAATAAGAAAAGATGAAATACAGCAATTTGTGACAACATGGATGGACCTTGAAAACATCTTATTAAGTGAAATAAGTCAGAATGAAAGAATCAAGAAACATGACCTCACTTATAGGTGGAATATAAAACTGAAAGGAACAAAGAAACAAAGACTCATGGACATGGTCAATAGTTTAGTGGTTACCTGAGGGTAAGGGGGAAGGTGGGGAGAGAGAAGGTGGGTAGGGAGGTGGAATCAAACATACAGTGATGGAAAGTGAGCTGATTCTGGGTGGTGAGCACACAATGCAATGTATAGACAATGTAATGTAGAATTGTAAACCTGGAAACAATGTAATTGATATCAATTAATGTCACCCCAATAAATTAAACAAAGAAAAAATTCAATAGCTAGAAATGTAGATAGTCTCAGCATAAGGATTTTAGAATTAAGAAAGTATTTTGCCTAACATGTCAGAGAAGGTTAACAGTTAAGGCATAATTTAAAAACTAAAGTAAACAAATTCCATTTCTTTTTCCCTTGCATCTATTAAATTGATTGACAAATCACACATTTTTCAGTATGTGACCATTACTAAAAAACACACTTTTCTCAAGTTTTCCCAGGATCATTAGGTGAAAGCAAGTTGTTCCTTGTTCTATCATCTCTATTCTTTAGATTTTCTTCATTTTTCCAATTTCAATTTGTTTTCAAGAATAAGCTTCTGGGGATGCTGGGATAGCTCAGCAGGTAGAGCACTTGCCTTGTAACCATGAGGTCGAAGGACTGAATCCCTACCCCAGCCTGTGCAAACTCATATACTGAACTGCAGTGAAGCTGGTAACCACAGAGATGGCATGTGGGAGGCCCCTAGTTCACTACCTGCCCCACATGGTCCCACATCCATTATGTGTGGAATAAAATCATGTCACAACTAATGATGTACAACTATGGAGACTGCTTTGGGCCCTCTCCCTTCTCTCTTTCTCTCACATTCTCTGAAACAATAAAATAAATCTTAAAAAAAAAGAAAGAATAAGCCCTTAATAGCAATGATCTCATTTATGTATCAAAAAGTATCACTTTCTTATTTTCATTATTACTTCTCTATTATATTAAATCCAAACGGATTTTATGGTCTTACCAATTTTGCTATGAAAATTTCTTGAATTATACTGCATGTCAGATTTTGAAAATCTGATCATTGAACATGGGGTAAAAGGGTAATAACGTCAGCCACAAAATAGTATTTTATATAGCTCAGGAAAAGATATGAGAATATCCTAAATGTCATTTAATGCTCCTAAATATTTTCATTTAAAGTTCCTAAAATATTGAATTATTCAATTTATGATTTCTGCTTTCCAAATTTCTAGGAGACTAGTAGTTTCTATGAAGTTTTTATAGTGCCATGACAAATAAATATCATAAATGCTTTTGCATAAATATATATGATTTTATAGGACAGCTAGGTCAAAAATAGAACATATGATCTTATATTTTGAAATACATTTCTATTTTTACATACAAGAAATATGTCTTATGTTCTCTAATTTCTTTTTTTTTTACTGTTTTATAAACTTAGAAGCATAACTTTTGTAAAAAAATAAAATAAAAATAATAGAGTCACCGCATTAAGATATACAGGTATATGGTGGCCATTGGGAAGTATCCAGCCATGTAACCATTCTTGTTATATTGAAAATCACTGGCATATTTTCCAGATAGCTCCCATGTAAAGCAATCTTCAATTGTAAACAAATTTTTGTATTTAGATAGCTTTATTAAGTATGTGTTATTATATGCATTACCCATTGTTGGAAAATTTCAAGGGAGGTAGTTTAAAAACATAAAACTAGAAATTCATTTTGCAGTATCTCCCTAAAGATTACTAGATAGCAAATATGACCTATCTATCTATCTATCTATCATCAACCTATCTATCATCAACCAATGAAATTATTATGGTATTAATATATCCATATATTTTTATAAAATGCAACATCTCAATTGCCCCAATCTTTTTTTTCAACAATTTTCAATATCCAGGTATAATAATGCAACATGAAATACTTCCCTTGTTTCTAAATTTAATTGATTTAATCACTGAATTTAAATGCTTGGAAATTGTTCTGCTTGGCGGTGTTTGAATGCCAAATACATCATCTACAGTTCTAAAATGAATGTTGCAGTTATATTTAGACAACTCAAAACACTACCTTCTAAATTACCCTAAATAACCCATAGAAATACCTAGAAAAATTGATAATAATGGATGACAAATGTTCATTACCATCAAATTTCAGAGAAGTTCAACTTTTATGAGGTACAGAAAGTGTTATTCTTACTATTTAAATGGTCTTTGTGCAGTTTTCTCAGCAATACAATGCACAGCGCACATACATTAATCTCAACTCTTCCAGAACTCACCATCCTCATTTTAAAGTTGAAGACATCAGAGCCAATAACCTTGTTTATCTTCAGAAGCAAAATAAATTTGGGTTTTGCCAAGCTTTCACAGACATCAAATCATTTATTTTCTTTGATCAATTTGGCTTTAATTGACTTCTTTCCGCTTACTTCTGGATCATTTTCAAAAAATACTATTAAAAGCGTCAGTTAATATAGAGAGATTCCTTGACAGCAAAACAGATAAACAGTCTCCCCTGTGGCTACTAAGAAGAATTAAGGTTTTAGTCTTCCCTAACTCAGTTCCTAGATATCAAATAAGGTGGGGTACGTGCATGCACGGTGTCAAGTACATGAGAAAAGCTTATTCTTAGGGAACCGGTATGTAGTAAAGTGTATGCAAGATGATGAAGAATAAAAATAATGTTTTTCATTAAGTGTTCAAAATTGAGGTTATGCAAATGATGTGACAAGGTGGAGGCCGAAATATGAGCTGGGTGAAAATTTTCTATACTTTAGTCTTTTCCCACCTTCACAAGTTTTGCCATAGGTATGCACTTCCTTTATTATTATTTAGTTTTTCCCCTCGATTTTTATTTAAATTGATTTATTTAAAAGACAAAATTTAGATTGCAATTAAAAAAATTTTTGAAATGCAACCCTCATAAAGGAAAAAACGTAACAATAATTACGAAAACTATTAAACTTTAAAATATTCATCTGCATACTGCTTACACCAAGCTTGTCCAACCCATGGTCCGCAGGCAGCATGCAGCCCAGGACGGCTTTCAATGTAGCCCAACACAAATTGGTAAACTTTCATAAAACAATAGGAGATTTTTTTTTACCATTTTTTTTTTTCTTTAGCTCATCAGCTATCATTAGTACTAGTGTATTTTATGTGTGGTCCAAGACAATTCTTCCAACATGGCCCAGGGAAGCCAAAAGGTTGGACACCCCTAGCTTACACCATTTCAATTTTCCATCAGCACAGTGCAGGCCGCACTTTGGGAAATTCTGCCCAAGTGAAAACATCAGCATTAGGAAATAAAAATTAAATCAAAAATGTTATAGATGACATCATAGGCTAATTAATTTTTAAAATATAGTTTTGTGCAACGGGGTACCTGGCTAGCCGTATCCATATGTGGGGTAGAGTCACCTAGTTAATGAGAATTTAAGCAGAGAGCCCAGCTGCTTCTGACAGTAGCGCCCTTAGCTTCAGACAAAAGTTTAAAACTCTGTTGCCTGAATGTAATTACTTTTTCTCAGCGGTTTTCAAACTTATTAAAGCAATCAACCCTTTTACTTAAATAAATATAAAAACAAACAAACAAACAGCAAATAAAAGGGAAAACTAGAACTTTATGTGTACCAACATATTTTAAAGCTTTAAATTGCTGACACTTTAAATATAGTCAATCTATGAAAATAATGGAGTTAATTTGATGAAGACAGTTAAACTGTCACAGGCATTGTATTTTTAATTGATTTCTGCATTTTGTTTGGGTTGTGTAATACTGGGACTATCCTGACCCACAGAGACAACTGTAGATGGTATAACACTTTATAACTCACTTGGTTGTTTTACATATCATTTTGACTTCATTAATGGAAAGTGGATGAGTTGAAATAATATCTTCAGAGCTACAACCGTTAGAATAACGAAAAACTGCTCACGCTACTTAAGAGGTCCTCACTATTTGGTGAAAAAATGCTTTCCCAAAGAGTCTATTTAATAGTTCTCAACTTTTTCAATACAAATGGATGATGCAATGTCACTTGCTATTAGGTTCAGAAGTTTACTTGAAGTTTCAATTAGTCAACTTTATCTTATTCTTAATACTTACCAGAAATGTTTCAATTTCATTGCTGGTTCTTAGCAGTAGTTGTGAGATCATTTATATCACAAATCTCAGATAAAAGTGCACTTAGTATATAAACTAGTATAAGCCTTTTATTTTTGGGATGTACTTTATAAATGCAATTTCTTTATAAGTAAAAATATTTCTAGAAAGTGATTTCCTTGTTGATTTAAAATATTAGCATTGTCACTTGTTTTCATTTCCTTTGATTATTATGCTCTATTTGTGGCTTGTACCAAATAAAAGTACCTGAGTTTATGGGCCATTTAATTCCATGTGATTCACAAGTGCTGTGGAGGCAATGTACCCATTTGTAAAATTATATGTATATAAATGTGTATATGTGGATATGTAAATCTATCTTTTTAATCTATCTACCTATTATTAATTGATCCATGGAGAAGGAAGAAAAGTAGAAGAAATAAATGAAGTTAGTTTTTGTCTGGTAACATAATTTAATAATTTGAGAATTTTTAATATAAAAAATGATTTTAGAGAACCCACTTTAATGTGTTTTTTTTAATATTATAATTTTTAAATATTGTTTCAAAATATGGCAATAATAAATTTGAGTCACGTTTTTACAGAACCTCTGAAGAACTGAAGTTATAACTCAGCGGAGTGGTTTGAAAAAATAATGGTTTAGCTGAAGGCCTTTATTACTTTTAAGATTTATTTATTTTTTATTGTTTTTGACAGAGAGAGAGAGAGATACAGAGACAGAGAGAAAGGGGAGGGCCCAGAACAGTCTCCATAGTTGCACATCATTGGTTTTTCCACATAGTTTCATTCCACAGGTGGGCAGGGCTGCACAGGACAGAAACTGGGCCGGGGTCTCACCCCGGAGAGAACTGAACTGGGGACACTCCCCAGTTCAGCATATGGGTCAGCACGGGCCGGGGCCAGGATTTGATCCTCAGTCCCTGGGGCTGCAAAGTGAGCGCTTAACCCACTGAGCCATTCCGGCTTCCCTTTTATTACGTTTAAAATGCAAATATCTCTACTTTCATCTGCAATCAGTCATTTCTACGTGAATATGAATGAATGTATCAGACATTTTTCTGGGGCTTAGATTTAATTCAGAAGAAGGGAAGTAAAGATGAACTCAGCAATAGACAGAAATGGAAAAGACTGACTATAAAGTCTAAGAGCATGGGAGACTTAGTTGGCCTACCTCACAATTGGCTGCATGACCATGCTGTGCATATATAACACACTCGCTTGTTTATTTCAAAAAACAAACAAAACACCAAGAAACAAACCTACTAAGAAAATGTCTACTGAATTAGATTAGTGTAAGTGTGAATATTTCAGAATTGAATTAAATTGTTTTGGAATATTTTGCTAGAGCAGTAATATAATTAATGAATTACTTACAATTTTGGTCAACTTGAATAAAATCAACCATGAAATTTCCAACTAGTGAATTTATTAATTGAAGATACTCTGATCTTATGCTGTGAGTGTACTCAAACACTGTAAGCAACTTTAATGTTTAGGAGTACTGAATTAAATAGAGCATAATATAAGTGACAATTTATTGTCCCAAACCTAACCCTATACCTTTGATTGATTACCTTTTTAATAAAAATAAAAAAAAACTTGGAAATTGTTTTCTTAATTTAAATCCTCTACTAATGAAAATAATCTAACTTTATTACAAAAATCTAGTTATGTGTGTTTTGTTCACTGTCCCCTCAGCCCCTACTAAAATGTTTCTATGATTTGTGGAAATAAGCATCCATTCCAGTATAGTTAAAACTTCAAGTTTTTTATGAAGGTATATCAGAAACAATGTTAATTAATATTTTGAGAAAGTACTTCCCGGAAAAGAATGAAGCTACACTCGTCAATATTTTACTTGTTTTTTTATGTATTTTCTAAGACTAAAAGATATTAATTTGAATCTGGGTTAAATAAAGTATTGGACTACAATTATATTTCCCATATTTCATCCTAAACTTATTACTTGCAATTGTTTTATGTAAATTTGAAAATATATTTAGATTACAAATGCTGATCAACCTTCACATTAATATCATCGATTTTGAGTCAAGAAATTGAAACCAAATCAAATGATAAAAATATTTACCATTTAGGGAAGTGATACACAAAGCTATTTGAAGTAGAGAATTTCACTCTTTACTATCAAATGCAAACAACATTTAAGAATTAACAGAATAAATTTATAGTCAAAACTTAAAAGCATTTTGATACTTTTGACTTTTTTGCAAAATATATACAAAGAGAAATATTTACTTGACAAATTTAATTAAAAGGATATATTGATGAATATATAATAGTCCAATTTTTTTATATTCAGGTAATAGTGTCATTTTTTAGCAATGAATTACAGTTATTTTGAAATAAAGCTAAACCTAACTACACCCATAGTCAGGTAACAGAGGGAACAAAATGTTGTGCCAGATCAGTGGTAAATATTCTTGTTACATTGCTCACACAATGACCTTTTAAAACTCTAATTTCTACTGTTTTTCTCCATCTTTGGACTGTGAATAAATATTCCTAAGTCATAAACCCTGTAGGTTCCTATTTCCTTCTTTCACAAGTTTACAGAAACTTGTTCCTAATAGTTCTACAGTAGAAAGCAAAAAGACAGAATGAGAAGGGAAACCATTTCCTACAGTTATGAGCACTGGCAGCCTACGACAGTACTGGATGATTTGTCTGCACTTTATTCTAAATGTGTATTCCTGAAGAGAGCATACATAGGGGAAGAGTGAGGCCAGTAAGCGACATGTCTGCAGTAGCTCCATATAGGGTGACCATACAACTTGTCACGATGGAGCATAGCTATGAGTCTCAGAAACTTTAACAGCTCCGTGGAGGAACACCGGTGGTAGCTGAGAACTGAGAATCAATTCAGGTACATATCTGTAATATCTACATCCAAAGAACATGGCAAGTATTGGTCTGTAATGACCAAGTAGAAAAATAATTCTGGAAGTTATTGCACACATCAATAACATATAAAACTATTTTTGACTATTAATATATGTACTACATTACTCATTGCTTCCCTAGGGAGAGAAGCAGAAATTTTTAAGTTTGATCTTAGTACAATCTTTGAACTAATTTTAATATTTAGACATTTTTCATTAATTTTCTTAGAAACCTACTAACATAACATTTAAATACAAACACAATATTAACAACAATAACCACTAGAACTTAATGATCATACTTAATTCCCTTCATTTTTAAAGTTATAGAGCACAAATCTACTGATTTTTTTTTATGTATGTATTTGTCCTTCTAAAAAAGATTTTCTCCATGTTTTCATACAGTTAAATTCATTCTGAGTATAATCAATTTTAATTAATTTGGTGCAAATTTGCTTGCATAAAATTACATGATGCTTTATGTTTTACCTCCTTAGGATTATATATCTAAGGGGCAGCAACATCTTCTGTCATTGGCAAGTTGTAATAACCGCTTCTTTTAAGAGGATACCTAATACTCTCTCCATCAATATCTGTCACCTGTCACCAAACTCCATATAATAGAAGTCATTGTCTGCTACTGAAACTTCAATCAGATACTTGAAGACATGAAAACATAAATCTATTTCTTACCACCATCAAGCCTATCAACTACTCTTACATTTTATTTAATTTAAAAATACCTTCATTTATTTTATTGGGACCCTAAGGCTGTAACACCTTCATATTTTGTCTTTGATACATTGAGTTGAGCCAATATGTTTTCTTAGACATGTGAATGCCTTCAATATTAGGTATTCAGGAAGGTAAATAAATATATAAATAATACACATAAGTTACTAGGACATGATCCATTATTAAACTACTACCAATTTGACCTCTTTGTTTATAAAATCTATCAACAAGAATTAGTTGTTGACACATTACAACAGAGTTGAAAATTCTAGTACACAGCTATTCTATCCTATTTTGTTACTACTTCTCCCTCTATTTCCCTACTTACTATTTAATTTCTGAAAAAAACAGCAGCCTACAACTAAAATTTATTGTGGGATATTTCAACATTCCATTATATATGATACTTAGAAAATTACCTTAACATAAGATAGCTTCAATATCATATCCTGACTGAGAAAAGCCAAGATCAAAAAAATAAAAATAAAAAAAGTAAAAAATCTTGCAACACAACCTTAGCCTGTCTTTGTTACAGCAATTCAAATATTTTGAACAACATGATCACATTCCAGAATTTAATGTACAATATATACAACACTATTATCCACCAAATAGCCACATGTATTTATTTTCTATGAGACGACAAAGGAGAACAAAAAAAATATATATATATCCATGAAACATATAGCCCATTTACACATGTAAGAATATACTATAATTTAATCACACACACACACACACACATATCTGTTATTATGAAAAATACAACTATATAAGTATATAAAATGGAAAACTTTAATGTAGACTTCAAAGGCAGACTCAGAGCAATTTAACAAATAAATATTAGAAAACCTACCTTGACTTGCAAACTTCAACTCTTTGGCATCTGTGAGTGTGGTCCTTTTGTCAAACCCTTTTTTCTCTATCCGGCGATGGCTTCGTCGTTTCTTAGACTCTCCCCAAAGATTGGATCCTCCATGCATGCTTGGTATATTCAAAATAGCAATTCCTTCCAGAGAGATGTTTATTAAATCTATTTGTACTCCATCACACTGATCAGTAAAAAGAAAAGGACAGAAACAGTAAGATATTTTACTTTTTTTTTCTGATTTCATCTTTTGTATTTCCTTATCTTTTAATAACAGCTTTTAAATCCATAGTCTTGCCATTTCTAAACAAAGTTTTCAAAAACACTTAAAACAGTAATAAGTATCAATATGAAAAATAACACAGCTACTAACATTAACTAGTTAACATTCATACATAATCTTTGAAAACGATCAAATTAAATCATCAGTGTCTTCTTGTTTACAGAAAACCTTTGGGAGGAGACAGGTTAGAGTCTGAATATATAAGTAGTTATGAATTCCCAATATGCTACAAAAATTTTGATTCTGGAAAGTCTAAATTTTAGACATAAATTTTAATGATCACCCCCTATTTAGAACACACTGTGAGGCACTATTGGGGGAAAGTGGAAAAACAGAGTTCACAGTTCATAGTCTCACTTTTGGGAGCAGAGAAAGAAGTGGCTTAAGAGACTTTTGTAAAACAAGAAACAAAGTACAAAACAGCAACTGCAAGAGCTCTGAGTTACAATGAAGTGGCCAAAAATGATTTCTTGGTCTAGATTAAGTCCCAAACACAGTGTCAAAGGCAATGAGAGGCACAATTGTCAAAATAAATATGAAGGACCAGGCAAGTTGAATGAGGGAAATACCAGAAGTAGCAGTAAATACAACCTCAACCCATCATTGCCTTATAGTCCCTGTAACAATACACTGAAAAATAAAAACCATCAACCAGGCAGATTTTTTGTCTGTTTGCCTGATGGCAAAGCACTCGCTTGATTTTGAAATACATCAAACTTACTCTGAGACCATGCTCTGCAATATGCAAAATGGGCAATTAAAAAAAAAAAAGTTTTTTTTAAATTTTCTGTTCAATTCCACTGATGGATATGTATGAAGAGTGACAAGGCTATACTGTATTTTTGGAATTATTTATTTTATTCATTTGCTTTGAGTTTTCTAAAATGGTAGTAATGATAGATATATCCCAGATATAATTTTCCATGTGTAGCTATAAGTCAATATAAGAAGAGATGAAAATATACAACTTTTAGTTTTACAAAGAACATTGCTAGGGAATATGCATTTCATAACTTGAAGTATATCTACAGTGGGGTTGTTTTATTTTCCATGTCTTAGAGAAAACAAAAACAAAAACAAACATGGATAATAACTTCATCATTCTCTTTTTCAAGGCAATCATGATTTCTGAACCGAGAAGAAATAATGTTCCATCAAAATGATAAAAACAGAAAACAAAGAGAAAACCTCTTTCTCCATATTTGCCTCATCACAGTGAATCTAATACTTGTTCACCGAAATATAAAAACTGTGAAATAAAGAAACACATCTTGAGCCTACTTGGCAGGGCTAGAAACCAATTCTAGAGAAGGTGCCAAGTTTTCATTCAATTTGTTTCAATGAGGGTGAAGCCAAGGTCTGGATGATGCCTTTTTCCCCTTTAGAAACAAGTGATTTTTTTTCCTCCCTTTTCACGTTTTAAATGAAGATGATTTCTTTTTACTAAAGAATTCTGCCCATGTGTATATTCACTTACCACCATATATTCTAGATAAACATATATTAATTTCATAATTAAAAGTAATCTTGTGTAAATACCCTGCAGGCCTCAATGAATCAAACACATACTGTGTGTCAGGCCTCCCACTGTCTTCAAGTGGAATGTACTGGCTGTATAATTAGATAGTACATATTTTTTAACCTTATTTGCATGCATATTATATCTTTTGCACACTGACAAGCAGCAGTAACAACAAAAGTCAGATTACCACAGGGAATTCCCACAAAGAAGTCTTCATTCCTTATAATTTGCAGCCTAAATTAAAATAATTTGATCTTTGACAAGGATGAAATGTCAAGCAGAAGGGGGTCCTCTACAAGCCATGGCCTGTGGCTTCTGAAATCTGCCTAATTTATGTCAGTCACTTCTTAATACATATTTAAGTATTACAAAAAAAATATGATAAATATGCAATCTGACACCTTTGGTATTTCCCTGCTGTTAATTTATAAAGGTCTGGTTTCCCCCAAACTGACTAAAATCATTTAAATAACAGAAGAATCACAAAATAAGCTGGAGTTGGTCCCTGGCTTCCATTTTCGCTCAATATTGAACACAGCAGGTAGTACACTAAGACAATTATTTGACTAGTCCTTAGATCCCCACTGTGACAAGTTACTTGAAGAATTAGTGAAGGAGTGAGTATTCCTTTGTTCATCTGCAGAAAATGAGAGCATGTTGCAAATAGGATTGTTTTTTTTTTAAATTAAACGAGGGTAGTTATATATGACAACTGAAAAACATTGTATAAACTATTATTCATGTTTTCACTCTTCAGAGTTTTTTCATGTGTAGTTTTAAGGAAACAGAATAAGTAGCGCTCTGAAAAGTAAAAGAAAAAAATAATTGTCAAGGAGTGCCAACAAAGAAGGATCGAAGAAGAACTCTGAGGTTCCTAGGAGAGCAGGACAATGTACTTACATAAATTGCTATTTATCAATGATTTGTTTCCACTAGTTCTTGACCCCTGGCTACCTTCCTCTGTTTGCTTTAACCTTATGTTCATTAGTCTGGAAAATTTCAATGCTAGCTCTGATGAAGACCAGGAATTGCAGCACACCAGTTGAGTGCGTAGAAATAAAAGCTGCGATGAAGGCTATGAAATATAAACAAGTTATAACACTGTGTCAGATAATATTTTCATCTGCTTTGAAGATTTATGATTTTCCAAAAGGTAGCTACAGAAGAAAAGAATACAAAAGCTTAAAAGCTAACAGCCTAAGTTAGTCAATAAATCCTGAATATTTTTATCATGTAGAAAAAAGTTCATTCATATATAGCTCTTACACTATGGAAGCTATTTGCAGAGTGCAATTGTACACCTTTTTCAGTTTTGTTTTTTTTTAAAAGATGTATTTTATTGTTTTTGACAGAGAGAGACAAAGAGAGACAGAGAGAGAAGGAGGAGGGTCCAGAGCAGTCTCCATAGTTGTACGTCATTAGTTTTCCACACAGTTTCATTCCACACAGGTGCAGGCTCGCGCAGGGCGGGAACCAGGCCAGGGGCCTCCCACATAGGAAGCTCACCCCAGCGAGAACTGAACTGCCCACCCCTCCCCACTCTTCCCCAGCGAGAACTGAACTGCCCACACACACACACACACACCTGGGAAGCACACTCCAGTTCAGCATATTGGTCTACATGGGCCAGGGCTGAGACCAGGACTTGATCCTCAAACCCCTGGGCTGCAAAGGGAGCACTCAACCGCTGAGCCATCCCGGCATCCCCCGACTTTTTTCAGTTTTAAAATAGAAGATTTTACCATAGACACAAATTTACCTAAAAGAAAAGAAGATGGTTTATAAAATTTTGCCAAAGTATTTTAATCTTAGTTTACAAATACACCCTACACCATACTAGATGAGAGTTAAAAACAAACTTTTATATGTAAATTTGTGTTTCAGAATCAGTTATTATGTCATTTAAATAGGAAAATTAAAAATGTGAAGAACACTAGAGAGAGATAAATGTATATAATAAATTAGATGAGATAAAATTAATGATAAACTATAAATATTTTTTCATTTTTTTCATAGTTTTCAGATAAAATATTCAAAATGTTACTCACTAAAATACAAAAACATTGTTCTCTGTTCATTGCATAAAAGAGACTGGAGTAAAATGACTAATCTAAGCCTGCTTTTAGAAGAGTCTCTGCAAATTCATCCTTAATTTATAGGATAAAATTTTTATGTTTTTCCTGAAAACTACAGCAGCAAACTTTGAAATTAAAAGACACATACACAGATGGTTTAACAATATCTCTTCTGATATTTGAAGTCTAAGGTACTCTGTACTTTTCAGTGGTTAAAATTCATGGTTTTTAAAATACATTTTATAAGTTTTATCAACAAACAGTAAACTGTAGAACCTCAGAACATGCTTTTTTGCTAATTTTAGTATAATAATATTGCTGGTTTAAGGTATCTAGCATTGGCCATAGTATTAGCAGAAAACCAGTTTAGTTTTACATGTGAATCTTTATTAGTAGATTCTGTGAAAGCTAGAAATTATTGCTGGAACATTACAATTCTTACCAAAAGAACTTTATTAAAAATAAATTCTGGTAAACACAGAACAGAATTTTCACTTCCGGTCATTCACTCCCCATGTCACTGGCCACAATTCTTGCTCACTCTATCTACTAAGAAATACTTTGATGTATTTACCTTAAAGAAGTGTTAATGCTGTGCTTTCCCCTCAGCATATTTCTTGTTCTTTTCTGGAATAGGAAGTTATTTTTTGTTTTGGACTTAATGAGTCCAACTTTGGTTCCCTGTGACTATCTCTCTTGAGGTACACAGTTTATCCTTTCATCATTGCTTCTAGTATTTTATTGCAAAAAAGATATCACCAGAGAATCTTTAGAAGAGAGGATAGATGTTTTAGATATTCTAGTATCTCACTCACTCATTCACACACACACACGTTCTCACACACATGTGCACACATGCACATGCACAGGGCAGGAAAAAAATACTTTTGGAGGTGATGGATATGTTAATGACACTAAGTATAGTAGCAGTTTCACAGTTATACACTTAACTCCAAACTCATGAAGTGAATACATTAAATATGTTCAGGTTTTTGTATATCAAATGTGCCTCAATAAAGTGGTTAAAAAAAAAAGTCCTTTCACAAGCTTTATTTCCCCTACTTCAAGATAGTGTTTTGGTGGGGCTAGGACTACAAGAGCTGTCCATAAAAACTCCAGGGAAGCCGGGATCACTCAGTGGGTTAAGCGCCCACTTTGCAGCCCTGGGGACCTAGGATCAAATCCCGGCCTCAACCCGTGTGGACCCACATGCTGAACTGGAGAGTGCCCTCAGTTCAGTTCTCACCTGGGTGAGACCCTGGCCCAGTTCCTGCCCTGTGCAGCCCCGCGCCCACCTGTGGAATAAAACTATGTGGAAAAACCAATGATGTGCAAGTACGAAGACTGTTCTGGGACCTCCCCCTTCTCTGTCTCTGTATCTCTCTCTCTCTTTGTCAAAAACAATAAAAAAAACAAAAAAATAAACAAAAACTCCAGCCATTAACGCCTGTATTTTTCATATTACATGGTTGGGTACTTTCCGGTCAGTTCCCATAGATGAAGGTCCTCTAGAAGCATGTTGAAAGAGGATGATATTTAATACAGTTGGGGGCACAGACTAAACTGGGAAACTCTGACCTACTGCCTTGAAGAGCTCTGTGTTTTACAGGTTGCTGGAGAATAAAATCTGTCTTTTGAAAATTGTAAATATATTTTGTGTGCCCGACCCTCTTATTGTCATTATTTAATTCTTGAGATCATTTCAGGTTTTATAGAAATACTTCTTAATCATTAGGACAAATCTCAGTATTTTGGAATGGAAATCCTTGGCCTTAAAATTTATCACCCTTCCCAGTTTCACTGACAACCAAAACGCTGAAATACTTTGGAGAATGGGCTCTTTTATTCTCCCATGAATTTGCCTGGTACATGGAGCAAATTAAAAATCCATGAACTTAATAGTTTCAATGATAGATGTTGATCTGAGATTCTTAGTACATGCTTCAAATAGTTAAAAATAAACTTTTCTTTGAACGTATTACAATTTTAAAGCTTTACATTTTATTCTTTATTTCTTTATATTTTGTAATAAAGTCAGAGGAGAAATGAAATTCTAAAAATTAAAAATTTGGGGGAAGCTGAGATGGCTCAGTGGGTTAAACGCTTGCTTTGCAGCCCCAGGGTCCCAGTATCAAGTCCTGGCCTTGACCCAGGGGGACCCATATGCTGAACGGGGGTGTGCCTCCCATGTGGGAGGCCCTAGGCCCAGCTCTTGCCCTGTGTGGTCCCCACCCACGTGTGTGAAACAAAACCATTTATAAAACTGATGACATACAACTATGGAAACTGCTCTGGGCCCTCCCCCTTCTCTCTCTCTCTCTCTCTCTCTCTCACTCTCTCTCAAAAACAATAAAATTTTTAAAGAAAAAAAAAATTCAACTTTGTTAATTTCTCTCTCACCATACATATTACCATTACACACACATATGTATATGTACACAATCTACAACTGATTCATTCTCTTATGTTTAAACTTTTTGGTCGCAACACAACTTTTATGTCTCTTAAATTATTAAAGAAAATGCCATCTGCTTATCTCTGTAATGAAGATATAATATAATAGAATCTAATTCATAGGATTTTGAGAAAAACTAAATCATATAATGCATGTTCAATAGCTTAGCACCAACCAAGAGGTATGCTTATCAGCTGTCATCCCATGATACTCATATTATTCCAAATAGTCACTCCTTTTGGAAATACCTTCCTATATGAAAGAAAAATATGAAACAAAGGGTCACAAACTAAATGCTTTGTTTTGAAGCTGCTGATAAAACACATACCCATTACTTGAGGTACTCTTGTACAGAAGTGATTTTATTTTCTGTTATATATTTTCAAACCATAGTTGGTATAATTTTAGGCCAAATAGGAAGCAACAGGAGACAAAATCAAATTTCCAAATTGCTGTTTTTGTTATATTTAATTATGAAGTAACCTTGAGGGTAGAAAGGCATATTCTGCTAATATGATAGACTGGATTCATTAAAAAGTATAGAAGCAGATTTTGTATTACCATCCACACACAAACACACACACATGTGTGTGTGGCCTCACAAACACACACACACTTACACACCCACACATTAGATTTGAGATGGATACATAAAACTATAATAGTATGTCAAAATATGAAACAATCGAATGGGGAGTATACAGTTTGGGTTCTGATTTATAAATTCTACTGTGAATCCCAGAATAAGCTAGTAAATGCAGGGTTGGTATGCCAGACTTGGGGAGACACGAGCCTATGAAGAATAACTTAGTTCTAGTTGTCCAGATTTCTTGGGGGAGTATTTTAAATAGTTTTTCTGTAATATGTAAGGCTCTGTGGAACAAAATCACTAATTTTATCATTTATTAACTTAAAAACGAGTGTTTTCCACATTTATTTTTATTTGAATGTATTTTTCTATGCGATAAAAACTATGCCTTTCAGATTTTTTACTTTATGACAACATTATACTGTAGATCCATGTTTTCCTTTTTTTGAGCTTTAAAAAAAAATCACATTAAGATTCTCAGCAAAATTAAAAGGAAGTTACAGAGATTTCGCATATATCCTAGCTGCTCACACATTCACAGACTCTCCCATTAGCAACACCCCCACCAGAGTGGTATGGTATATCTGCTAAAATTGATAACTTATGTTGACACATCACAATCACCCCAAGTCCACAGTTTTATTAAGATTCACTCTTAGTATATATTCTATAGGTTTGGAAATATATATAATGACACTTATCTACTACTTCGAGCATATAGTTTTTGTCACTGTCTTAAAATTCCTCTGTACTTTGCCTATTCATACCCCACCCCATTACCCCTGGCAAACACTGAACTTTTTATTGTCTCCACAGTTTCACCTTTTCCAGAATGTCATATGTTGGCATCATACACTGTGTAGCCTTTTTAAGTTGGGATTCCTCTCTTAGGATAATGTTCCTCCATGTCTTTTCATAACTTGATAACTCATTTTTTTTAGTGCTGAATAATATTTGTCTAGTGTTATCATAGTTTATGTCTCCATTCACCTACTGAATGAAGTACCTCTTGTTTGCTTCCAAGTTTTAGGAATCATTAATTCATCTGTTGTAAATGTCCATATGCACGTTTTCGCAGTGGTATACATCTACAACTCCTTTGGGTTTTCAAATCCATGGAGAATGACTAGTGGATTGCAGGGTAAGAGTATGTTTAATTTTGAAAGAACCTGTCAAAGGGTCTTCCAAGGTGGCTGTAGCATTTTGCATTCCCAGGAGCAGTGTAAGTTCCTATTGTTTCACATCCTCACTGCATTTGCAGTTTTTAGTATTATAAGAGGTGTGTACTGGTAGCTCATTGTTGTTTTTAATTTGCATTTCCTTGATGACTTATGGTGTAGACTCAGCAGGGTTCTCCAAACTTTTCAGCCCGCAGGCCACATTAACTATCAAACAGCAGTTTGGGGGCCTACTACACACTCAAGGTCCAAATAAAAAAGAATCAAAACATAGATGTTGCTTTTAATTATTTATTTAATATTATTTTATTCAGATAAAAAGGTCTCCACGGGCTGGAAGAGAGGGCCTCGCTGGCCGCATCCAGCCCAGCATCCAGGCCGTAGTTTGGAGACCCCTGGTGTAGAGTATCATTTTATATGTGTATTTGTTCTCTGTATATCTGAGGTTTCTGTTAAAGTCTCTGTCCTATTTTTCAATGGTGTTATCTTCTTATTGTTGAATTTTAAGAGTTTTTGTGTATTTTGGATCACATTTCTTTTTTTTAATTTTATTTATTTTTATTGTTTTTGACAGAGAGACAGAGAGAGATACAGAGACAGTGAGAGAACTGAACTGGGGAAACTCCCCAGTTCAGCACATGGGTCTGCATGGGCCGGGGTCGGGATTCGATCCTCGGTTCCTGGTGCTGCAAAGTGAGCGCTTAACCCACTGAGCCATCCTGGCTTCCCCTGGATCACATTTCTTTATCAGATGTATGTTTTACAAATATTTTCTCTCCATTTATGGTTGGTTTACTCATTCTCATGACATTATGTTTCACAGAGCAGAATTTTTAATTTCAGTGAATTGCAGCTTATTAGTTATTTATTTCATGAACAGTTCCTTTGAATCATATGTAAAAAGGCACCAACAATATCCAAAGCCATCTGGATATTCTCCTGTATTATCTTCTAGAAGTCTTATAGTTTTTCATTTTACATGTAGGTCTGTGATCCATTTTCAGTTCATTTTTGTTAAGGATGAAGGTCTGTGTCTAGATTTAGTTTTCTTTTTAACTTGTAGGTGTCCAGTGGTTCCCACTAGTCAAAAATACCTTCCTTGGATGCTGAGATAGTTCAGCAGTTGAGCACTTAAATTGCAGTTGTGTGGTCTAGAATTTGATTCCCAATCCCTATCTTTGCAAACCCCATATGCTGAACTGCAGTGCAACTGGTAATGGCACGGATGGCTCATCAGTGACTGTTATTACCTCCAATGTGGGAGGCCCCCAGTTCAGTTCGCACATAGCGTAGCCCCACATTCACCTGTGTGAAATGAAATTATGTTACAACTAATGATGTACAACTATGGAGACTGCTCTGGGCCCTCCCCCTTCTCATTCTCTCTCATTCACCTTCTTTAAAAACAACAGCAACAACAACCACCATCACCACCTTTTCTCCATTGTATTGTTCTTCCTCCTCTGTCAAAGTTCAGCTAACTCTATCTACTTTTGGGCTATCTATTCTGTTCCACTGACTTGTCTATTTCTTCACTAGCATCACACTGTTCCGAGAACTGTAGCTATATAAGTCAGTCTTTAAGTTAGCCAATTCCAGTCTTCTAGTTTTGTCCTCCTTCAATACTGTATTTATTATTCTGTCTTTTGACTCTTCATATTAACTTCAGAATCAGTTGTTGATACTACAAAATTATGTGGGATTTTGACAGAGATTGTATTGAATATGTAGATTAATTTGGGAAAAAATGGCATCTCTTGACAATACTGAGTTTTCCTATCTATGAACATGGAACATCTCTTCTCGATCATTTTTTTTCTAATGTGTGTTCAGTGGTAGAATAAGGTAAGCAGATGTACAAGAGGATTCACAGTATCCACTCTATATTCAACCAGAAGCCACATTTATACATAGTTTGTTTTGATTTTTGCTTTCTTTTATAGATTTTGAGAATTCTGAGTGTAAGAAATGCTCAAAATTCAGGATATAAAGAATTTTTAAAGATATTTGTAAAAGTAAAGGAATATTTTAGATGTTTTTCACAAGTATGTATGTATATACACAACTACATAAATTATAACTCTACACACATATATTCATACATATCTTCATGAACATTAATCTCAGAAAGTTTATGTTTATCTCAAATCCTTCATTTTTTGTGATTATATACTTTTTCAGGGTTTTGTTCTGATTCAGTAATGAAAGGCTTTTTCTATTCCATGACCATCAATTCTACTTGTCATACTTTAATTCATCCAGTAATCATAATAAAAATGTCCAAATATGTTACATTCTTAAATTGCATCACTTCCATTATTAACAGTAAATTAGAAAGGTAGGATAATGGAGAACCAAGCCCAGCCATCACAATTCTATGTGGTCCATAATTATTTTTGTTTACCAAACTTATTATTTGTATATACTTTACTAATTATTTGAGTCTCAGAAGACAAGTTATGCATTTATTTAAAATGAAATGTTTTGAGGCTAATTTTTCTCAATTTAAATCAATTAGTCATTAGATATTCTTGTTTCATAATTGCATTCTTTTGGTTTGTCTTTTTCATTTATGAAAATGTAACATTTCCTTTTTCTTTAACCCCTAAAAATCTCCCAACAAAACTAAGTCATTTTTTGTTATAACTCATCTCCAAAACTTTTAATTCTACAGCATCTATATTTTCTGGTAGACCTATTTGCTTCAAATCTTTTGAAAATATATTTTTTCTTGCTATCATTGCTCTCTATCTTGGCTTTTCCACTTCCTATAAAATTGTAATGGGGAAATGGCAACCTCGGGAAGTGAGAAAATCTAGTTAATGAATGGGAATGGAATGGAAAAGTATGCTTTCTAACCTTTATTCATGAAAGTAAGTACAATTTTAGTGAACTGTGTTTTAAAGGTTATAAGATATAGAGACCTGAAAATAATAAGTTTTTAAAGTGTGTCTTGCAACTTTTCTTTCTGTTCAAGTACTTTCTTTTATCTTACATTTTTCTATCCATGCTATGCCCAGTAACTTCTCCATTGATTTCTAAAGTTGTGTGCCACCTCTCATTCTTTTATACTATATTAAAATAACTCATACTCAAACTAAACTTTATACTAATAGTTCAGATAGTGCTAAGATTTCCAATGAGTGACAAAAATAAAATTTTAGAATCATGGGTAAGATATGTGGATTGCTCAGAATATAACTCTTTCCACGGGTTACCATAAACATAGTCATAACCAATGAGAATTTATTTGTCTTACTTCTATTTCTACAGATTCATGTAGCTTCTTGCAGGTGGCTGAGAATGTTTCAGATGTGCCAAATTCAAAATACCAAAATTTATTCTTCATTCTGAAAAAGAAAAGGAAGAAGCAGTTTAGGCTATTATCAATAACAGGAAGAAAAAAAAAAGGGTAGTCCTGTCTTGGGTGATAAAAAAGGTTTGAGGACATGCACCATCCATAACGTAATAGCTGTTTACATAATTTTCAAAGCTTAAATGTTGGTGTCAATTTGTATAATTGTGCTTGAGGTGATTACAGGAAGGTATTGATCTGACAGATTCAAGTATATCTTTGACTTTTCTATATATTGGTTGCTCAGATTTTAAAACATTATTCTTAGCTTATTCTTAGACAACTTCATTTTAAACTAGCCAATCTGTAATCATTAAAAAAAAAAAAAAATCTGAACTTTTTTGAGAAATAAGAAACTAAGCTAAATATGCTAAAATACTCTTGATGGCTATGTATTATTAGAAATTGGCATGATGGTATAACATATTAAATATAAAAAAATGTGGCTCTTCGTAAAGATAAAATTTAGTCATTTGGGAATCGCAATGATTTATTTCATTAAAATATTTCCTTCTATCTTATGAATAGTGGAAAATTATTATACAGCACAGAACTAAAGAAACAGTATCATTTTATTAATATAGCAAAAGTTAAAAACAAAATATATTTATTGTTTTATTATTTCATTATTTAATTTTCAAGTAAAATACCCAAAATTTATTTTCTCCCATGACCCATTAACCATATATTTGTTTTTTTGTGAATAGGTAATTAAATTTGTGATCACTTAATGTAATTTACAAAGACTGACTAGTTTTTATATTACCCAGTATTGATTTAAAATTTCATTCTCATGAAATTTTGCAGTTTTTAATTACGGTACACATATTCTAATAAGTTATCATGCCCTCAATTAGAAGAAAAACAGTAAAAAGAGATACACGTTTTTAAATACAAAGGCAAAACAGAAAAATATGTAATTTTTGATACACAAATATGTCTTTGACATTAGTGTGTAAAACCTCTCAACATTAAAAAGGCATGTCTCAAGGACCTCACTACTTAAACTCTACTTTAGTTATGGAAAATTATATGAAACTTAGTACATACAATGATGATTATTATGCTCTTTTAAATAAAGTTCTTTGATATGACATTACACATTATTAATCTCATTTATCTAGATGTATTAAATAATATTTTGCCTCATACAAGGTTTTAGTCACTTAACAAAATTTTCATTAGCTCTTCCTGTATCAATCACCACATTCAGGCCAGTAAATCTAAAGACAAATATAGGTTTCATAAGATTGTGTTAATAGCACCTTACTCTTGTTTAGAGAATATTTCCTTTGGGTTATGGCCTGATTACATATATTTGAGTACATAAGAACAGATGATTGTTGTTATAACAGGAGAAAATATTTAACACCAAGATCTGTGGGCCTGAACCTCCATGCAGGTTTATATTAAATTAATGCAAATATTTAATTTATATAATACTTTTACAAATTTGTAGACTGGTTGAAGTAATGTGAAATTGAAAATATTTTCCTAATAATCTGAGAGAAAAATACTGGTATGTATTTATAAGATGGTGTCGAGACAAAATTAAAATAATAATTTGTAGATGTTTCATGGCTGTTTGAAATTGTTTTCTACATTTAGCAAGTTTTCTAAGAAAATTTTTGTGTTGACCTTTTATCCAGACCTTTCCAGATTCATTTATTCATCCATTCATTCATTAAACAAATATTGAGTCAGAACATTCATTTCCACATGCTGTTTTTAGTGCTAATAACACAAATATGAATGCAATGATCTTTGTCTACAAGGAGCTCAGGATGTTCTAAGATTATGGACATATAAAATAATTTAAAAGTTAACCTCTAAACGAAATATGAGCAAAGTACTATGAGAATACACCTTAATGAATCAGCTCCTTTTACGTCGAGGAGCCCACAGATTTTCAGAAGAGAAGGTGCCATTTTAATATGTAAGTACAAGAAAGCAAACAGGAGGAACTGTGTGTTTTTAGGAGTGCAGTATAACTGAAGAGAATGCTGACTGCAAGCTAACAAGGGTCTGCTTCAGGACATATATACAAAATTAAAGGGTTAGGACTTGAACTATTGATTACTAGGATGCTGACAAAGGTTTATTATCAGTGGAGTGACATGACCAAACTTAGTTATATGGGCAAAAAAGTTAAGCAGAAATGAATAAATGGGCTGGAATATTGAAATGCTGGTATAGTAAACAGGAATGTGGCTATTGGAATACTACAAATAAAATATAATTGAAGGCTTACACCAAGAGGCAAGGAAGATTTAAAAGAGAGGCTAAATTTAAAAGGCATAAATGAAGTAGATTCAATAGAAACTTGTGATATTAGATTATACTAATTTCTACCATACCTCCGTTATCCCTGAAAGCATACATGAGAATACCAGAGCATTACTGCATCAAAAGAAGGGCTGTACGCTTATATTTTGACATAATGCAGTTTAAAAATTACTAGTATATGTGAGGCTTCTGATTAAATATAAATGATTATTCCCTATTTTTCCATTCTGTCCATCGAAGTTTTTTATGCCTTCCTTAGAATGACAGGAGCTTGTATTAGTCAAGATACACCTTCGCAAACAAAGAAACAGAAACCCAGAGACTTTACATTCAGCCTTATTCACCATATTAGTTAGCATTACCGCTCATGTGCAAAAGCTGCTTTGAATTCTCCATTATTGCAACCATTTTATGTTTCACTTAGGTAAATATATGGAGGTAATAAAAAACACATAGAA